>RJWM01028337.1:0-25726 GCA_004363535.1 Dasyprocta punctata | reverse complement strand
CACCATGCCAAGATCTTCAATACATCCACCACGCCCAGCTACAAATGCTTTTCTTTAGAATGTCCAGGTATGCTGACAGACTTCAGGCTTTTTTTGTGTGTGCTGTTGGTTTAATGAAACTTCAAGGTAGGAATCGGATGTGACCATTCTCTGGCTTGGACATTCTGGAGGATGCTTCAGTGTGTCAGAGGACGCCTCTCACCTCTTCTGCTCTGTGAGTTCATTTCATGCCAAACAGTTGGTTGACCAGGTATCTTAGTTACTTTCTTTTTGCTGGGTCACAATAGCCAACATCACAATTCAAGGGAAGAAAGGTTTATTTTGGCTCATAATCTGTAGTCATTTCAGCCCATCATTAGCTGGATTCAGGGCGAGGCAGCATGCCAGAGGGCATGGCAGAGGGCAATTGCTCCCCACTTGGCAGTCAAGAGCAGTAAAGGGAGGCTGGGCTAGATCCAGCCAAGTTGAATCCCTAGTGACCTGCTTGGCCAAGACCTCATCTCAGCATTAAACTACAAACTCATCAGCAGATTACTCCAGTGCTAAGTATCACACTGCCTTGTCCCAATCATCTCCCAAAAGTCCACCTATGATCACATGAGGATTTAGGGTGACTTCTAGATATAACCCATAATAACAGGAGCCACGAGGGCCGGGAGTTTGGCTCAGTGACTTAAGCACCTGTCTGGCAGGCACGAGGTTGTGAGTTTGATCCCCGGTGCCACAAAAAAAAAAAAAAAAAAAAAACCCAAAAAAAAAAACAGGAGCCACATTCAGTAGTGCATGCCTGTAATCCCAGTACTAAGGAGGCTGATGCAGGATTGCTGTGAGTTCAAGGCCATCCTGGGCTACATAGTGAGCTCAAGGTTAGCATGGAGTATATGGTGAGACTCTGTCTCAAAAAACAAAACATAAATACAAACTATAACATCAGATCGCCATATTTGCAGTTACGATCATTGGAGTCGTTGAACCGCATAATGGTTATAAGCCATTGCACCTCAACCCTAGTGCTAGATTGGATCTGATTCAACCACTTGGGAGATGTGCAGCTTTATGGTCAGGTTGCTCCTCCTCCTCCTCCTCCTTCTCCTTGTCCTTTTTCTTCTTCTTCTCCTTCTCCTTGTCCTTTTTCTTCTTCTTCTTCTCCTTCTCCTTGTCCTCCTCCTCCTCCTCCTCCTCCTCCCTGTACCTCTCCCTCTCCTCCTCCTCCTCCTCGTTCTTTCTCCTTCTTCTTCTCCTTCTCCTTCTCCTTGTCCTCCTCCTCCTCTTCCTTTTCTTTCTTCCCCTCCCCCTTCCCTTTCCTCCTCCTCCTCCTTCTCCTTCCCTTTCCCCCTCCTCCTCCTCCTCCTCCTCCTCCTCCTTATTCTTCTTTTTTGTGTTTTTTCACCTAGGGTGTTTTCCTGTACTTCAGGCTGGCCTCAAACTCACAGCAGTCCTCCTGCCACAGCTTTCTGAGTTTTGGGATTAGAGATGTGGGTCACCATGCCCCGCTGTGGTTGGTTCTTTACTTCTGTGGGCCTGTTTTCTAATATGTAAATGGCTTGGACTTGGAAGCTAACTCGCATGGTCATTACGTGGGCTAGTGTTAAAACACCCAGTGAGAAGCACACAGTGCAGGATCTGTGCTTCTGCAGTAAATGAGTGAAAAGCACCTAAAGATTGCAGACTTCAGGCAATTTACTGTCTCTCTCTTTAGCCCTACCTCTACCTGTCTCTGTCCTCTCTGCCTCTTTATCTCTATCTCCATCTCTGCTTCTGCCTTCGCCTCTGCCTGTCCCTCTGCCTCTGCCTCTATCGCTGCGATCTGAGCTGGAGATGACTGCAGGGCCTCCTTCCTGCTAGGCCTCTGCTCTCTCCCTGAGATACATCTCCAGAGCTCATTCAGTCTTCATAGTCTTCTGCTTCTGAATTTTGTATTGTCATAAAAAGGACTTTATTCCTTCTAAATCTTATTTCAAAGGTTGTTGTCTGTTGCATCATTTTGCCTTCCTCTCCCTCTCCCATTCATGAACTTTTTAGGTGTTAAAATATTTCACCTGTGACTGAAGTTGTTTTCCTTTGTTTTTATTGTTGTTGTTATTATGCTCACGGGGTCTAACCCAAGGCCCTCATGCTGACTTACCTTCCCAGTCCTTTCTAAAAATGGTTTGCAGGCAGGGTCTGCTTAAGTCACTAAATTGCCCAACCTGAGCTGGAACTAGCAGCCTCCTACCTTAGCCTCCCAGAGTTCTGGGATTATAGGAATGGGCCACCACACCTGGCTTCTTTACTTTTAACTGGTTTTTGTAATGTCTTTTTGCCAAACATGCTTCTTGAGAAGCTTTTTCCATTCCATTTTCCTGTTTGTTTATTTAGCATAGTTCATAAATTCAAATGACAGAAAGTTAAACAAAAATGTCGCCCATACACAGTGGAGTGTTGCCCCCCCAACCTGGCCTGCAGCTTTCTCCTCTGGAGTCGAGGCCTTGGTGAACCACTTTCCCTGATCCCGTTTGCCTTTCTTGCCTCTAAACTGTATTATTTCAGAACAGTTTTACATTTACAGAAATATTTTAAACATACCGATATACCATACATACATTTTACTGTAATATTAATTGATATGTTAGTCTGGTACATTTATTACAATTTTTTCTTTTTGGTACTGGGGGTGGAACTCACGACCTCATGCTTGCCAGGCAGGCGCTTGTGCTACTGAGCTAAATCCCCAGCCCAACATTAGTTACAATTAATGTGTCAGTGTCTTCAATACATCATTATCTACTGAAGCTGATAATTGATTCAGATGTCATTAGCCTCTCCAAAATGCCCTTTTTCTGTTCCAGGATCTCATGTAGCCCTATCACAGTACATTTAGTTTCTCCTCTGTATCAAGGCCTTTTGGCTGTGTTTTTTTTTCCCCAGACACAGTATCATTACGTAGTTCAGGCGGGCCTTGAACTCACTATGTAATCCGGCCTGGCCGGGAACTCCAGGCCATCCTACTGCCTAAGCCTCTCCATTGCTGCTCACAATTCGTTTCCTATGTTCTAAACTATTGAGATTACTGGTCACACTTTTTTTTGAGACACTGTGTAGTTCAGGCTGGCCTCGAGTTCACTATGTAGCCCAGGCTGGCCTCAAACTCACAGTGAGCTTCCTGCCTCAGCCTCCCAAGTGCTAGGATTACAGGCGGGTGCCACCATGCCTGGCAAGCTCACATATTTATAAAAGTGTCTCTCAGTAGGATTTGAAAACACTGACTTGTAATGCACACAGCAGAAAATTCATGATCTTTTCATTCTTTCTTTTTTGTGGTATTGGGGATAAAACTCAGGGCCTTGTGTATGTTAGACAAATGTGGTTTCCTGATAAGCTATACACCTAGGGCCAGTGTCCATGGTTTGAAATTACAAAATTTAGTGTGCCTTAGGATATGAATAGTGTCATTTAGCCCTCTGCATTGTCACCCTTCAGGACATTTTCATCCTCTGAAGAATCTTCACAAGCAGTCACTCTCCATTTGGTCTTCCCCATTCCCTAACATATATTAAAGTGCTTTCCCTTTGTAGTCGGGAGTTTATCATGAGTATTTCTTTTTTTTTTTTTTTTTTTTTGCGGCACCGGAGATTGAACTCACAACCTCGCGCCTGCCAGGGCAGGCGCTTAAGGCACTGAGCCAAACCCCCCGGCCCAGTTTTTTTTTTTTTTTTTTGAGGCAGGGTCGCACTATGTAGCTCAGGCCGACCCTGTGCTCGCGTTGTAGCCCAAGCCGGCCTCGAACCCACAACGCTCCGCCTACTACATGAGTATTTCTTATAAATGGAGTCAGATGACAGGGATTTTTCACATAGTATAATGTTGTCATAGTTCACTTAAATTGTAACACATTTATATTTATACCTGAATGATACTGTATTGCATAGATACAATGTAACTTTTTTATCAATTCATGGGCATTAATAGTGTTTCCACTTTTTGAGTTTGCATAAGGCTGCTTTAAAAAATTTTTTTGAGACAGGGTCTCACTATGTAATTCAGGCTCAGGACATAGCCCAAGCTGTCCTGGAACTCCCAGGGACCCTCCTGGCTCAGCCTCCTGAGTGCTGGGATTACAGGCATGTGCTGCCACCATGCTCAACTTTGCTTTGAAATTTCATGCACATATTTTTGCATGGATATATGTTTTCCTTGCATTTGGGGATGTAATCAGGTACTGAATTAAAGTTCTTACGGTAACTTAATCATTCACATTTGTAGCATTACCAAAGTGTTTTAAAGTAGCTGCACTTTCAGACTTCTGGTAGCATGTTAGAAAATTTCAATGTCTCAGTCTTCTCCACAATACTTACTAGCTCACTGTGTTTAATGTGTATTGTTTTATAGTTTGGAACAGAACACAAGAGCCTGGCAGGGTAGGCAAGGTCGCACTCTGCGGCAGAGCCGCGAAGCTGAAGCCGCTTTATTGTCTTTCTGAATGGGCCCCGGGGCGTCTTACGGGGTCTTCCTTTGCATTTTCCTATGGACAAGGAGTCGTATCTATTCTTGTGCTGATTGGCTATTCGTAAAGCTTTTGTCTTGAGAACTGGTCTTTTAAATCCTTTGGCTATTTAGAAAAAGGGTAGAGGGGGTCTTTTTCAGCTCTAAGTCTTTGCATATTCTAGATTCTACAGCCGAGGCGCGTTTCCAGGAGAAAATGCTATCACATCCGGCTCTTTTCCTTAGCGGTCTGCTTTTTCCTTTCCCTTCCTTAGTATTCCTTTAGAGCAAAATCCCTGTCTTTAATTGTGATGAAATCTACTTTATCATTTTTTATTTCTTGTGTTTACATCTCACTTCAAAGAAATCACTGCAGGCCCCAACACTCAGCAATAGTTTTCCCTCTTTGTTTCCAGACACAGTCTCGCTCTGCAGTTCAGACTGGCCTTGAAGTTACTATGTCGCCCAGGTTGGCCTCACACTCATGGAGATCCTACTGTCTCAGCCTCCTGAGTGCTATGATTACAGGTTTGTGCCTCCACAGCTGGCAGCAATGATTTTCTCTTAAGCCTTTTATATTTTCAAACTCTATAGGTATGATCTGTTTTGAAATCACTCTTGAACTAGTGCAATGCATAGACTCTGAACAGTTGTAGCAAATTCTCCAGTGTCAGTTCTATAGATAATCATTTGATTCCATATTTAGTGTCCTTCAATTCAGCACATCTGTCTAAAAATTTAGCCTGGGATTCAGTGTGTAATGCAAAATAATTGAATGGTTGGTAGACACAGGAGGACCTCATGTTACTTTCATAGCAAAATTCACGAAAACACCTTCTTTTTATATCTTTTTTCTTTAGATTCCATTTGAAGGACATGCCACATCAGGCTTGATACCTGACTTGTCACCATTTAAGAATATGAATAAGGCAAGTGGAAGTTGACTTTCAACTGTGTGTAATGCTCAGAGAAGCCATCTTGCCTTCTCTGGAAACCAAAGACCATTTCTTTTTTTTTTTTTTTTTGTACCAGGGATCAAACTCACAACCTCACACTTGCCAGGCAGGCACAAAAGACCACATTTTTTTTTAGACCACTTCTTAATGCAGTTGTATTATAGATAAAAATATTATACGCAGTCAGACAAGGCTAGGCCAGGGAGAGAGTCAATATAGAAGATAAAAACACTTTATAACCATGGCCAGAGGCAAATCAGTTAGAGGCTAGGCCTCAAGATAAAGACAAAATGACCGGTCCTACATACCTCCTGGTGAGATAAGCAATAAATTAACATTAACAGCTGTCACCCTAGTGGGTGATGAGAACCCCGATTAGTCTGTTTTTAAAAACACCTGTTTATGCAACCTGTTTCTCCACTGTATGATAGCATCTAAATGGCTAAATTTATTTATTTATTTAGGTACCCAGGATCAAACTCACCACCCTGGGCTTGCCAGGCAGGTGTTTGTGCCAGTGAGCAAAATATCCAGCCCTTAAATGGCTAAATTTATAATTTTGTTCACTGGCCATAGTTTTGTCTTGTGTTGTGCCCACCTGGTGATTTTGTTTCCTGTGCTGGGATTACAGGCACTGGCCACCACGCCTGGTTTACCACGTGTTTTTTTTTTTTTTTCTTCTTGTTACCGGGGATCACATTCATGACCTCGCACTTACTAGGCAGATCCTTGAGCCACTGAGCTAAATCCCAGACCTTACCTCTTGATTTTGTTGTATAAAACTTTTTCTATCAGATGGGACCCAAGGCAACCCACGAAGGAGCCTTCCTGTCTCTCAAGGACTATCTTTATTCTCCAGTAAATTTTTCTACTTTTAGCCTCTGTTGTTTCTCAGAATTCATTCTTCAATTCTAGAGAACACAAACTCGGCATATCAGACATCTGGCAGGTTGGGAGTTAAACATTGATTGCCCCATGTCAAAAGAGCACGTAGGGATTGTGAAGAGGGTAGTGAGAATTTCAAAAATGGAGAGGGCAGGAATGGTGGAAGAATGATCCAAAACACAAGATAAAAAAAAGATAAAAAAATTTTTAAAAAACCACAAGATAATCAAGTATATTTGAATTGAGAATTAAATACAATTTTATTAAATACTTATGTTTTAATTACAAAAAGATCTGATTGTTAGTAAAAAAGCTGAAAGCCCTAGAAAAAAAGCAAAGAAAAAAATCATACTTAAATGGAACATTGCAGGGAAAAGCCGAAAGGCGTGACTGTTATTGTTAGGAAAAGGGAAAAGAAGAAACAGATAGGAGCTCAACAGGACAGGTTTATTGCTGGATAAACCTGAGGGGGAGGCTCTGGTGCTAGAGACCAGGCCAGCAACTACCCTCCAGCCTCTGGAGCTTTTCATGGGGTCTCGGTGGGGGTGGGGAGCTCCGTGACAGGGGTTGAGGCTCTAAGCCAGAGACCAGGCTTAAGACAGCAGAAGTGATAAGATAAGACTTGGGAAAGAGCAGCGAGTCACGTCTACTATCAGGAGCAGGGCTGATAATGTCCAGTTCCCTGATGCAGCTGTGCGGGGAGGGGGTGGTTTAGAGGGGTCTCTGAGTGGGACGGCGGATTCCTCCATTAATGAGCACCATATGTGATATGTGGTATCTTGCAATGGAAAGGGACATTAGGGAAACACTGAGGAAAGCTGAGTAAGACATGGATATTAGTAGAGGCCCCGGCATGGTGGCACGTATCTATAGTCCCAGCACTCTGATTTGAGGCTGGTCGATGACCTGGGCTACATAAGTGAGTTCAAGGCCAGCCCTGCACGATACAGGGAGACCCTGCCTAAAAAATAAATAAATAAATAAAATTATATATATATATATATATATATATATATATATATATATATACATACATATACATACACACACGCATCAATGAATACAAGTATGTACCCAGTTCCTAGTCCAGGTGAAGATCAATTATAATATTCATGCAGTTTTGAGTGCCAGTTTTTCTGTGCTTTTAGTGTGCAGTAGGCACTGTTCTAAATATGTATATGAACTGCTTTAATTGTCAAATCATATGAGATAAACACATTCCTTTAAAGCTAAGTAACTTGCTCAAGGTAACAGTGGAAGCCCATCATCAAAGTTACAATCTTAGTTAAAGGATCCTTTCTCTCACTGCATGGTTTTTTACCGCTATAGTACAAGTACAGTAGCTCCTGCCTTCCTTCCTCCCTCCCTTCCTTTCTTTCTCTTTTTTATTTGGAGTCAGGGTCTCCTTTGTAGTTCTAGCTTGCGGCTTGCCTTAAACTCATTGTGTAGTCCAGGCTGGCCTTCAATTTGAGGCAATCTTTGTGATTAAGCTTCTCCAGTGCAGGAATTATAGGTGTGTGCCACCAAGCCTGGCTCAGAGAGATGTTTTCAATGTAAAAATGAACAGGTAAATAATATACCTAGGTTTGGTTGCACATTTTATTTTTTTCTTAGCTCCCAAGATCAGAGTCAACATTCCATGCTACTTAATACAAATATGTAAAAAATGGACTACCAGAAATCGCAGTGTTTTTCTGCATCAAAAACTATTAAATATTGACTTTTATTGAGAAGCTGGGATTTAACTCAGGGACTTCTTTAAGCTAGCGAAACACTCTCACAGATAGCCAATTTTATATAGGTCAATAGAATAGCTCAATAGTTGCACGAGAAATACTGGATTCCATTACTTGTATGTTATGAAATTTTTATCCATTCTTTGTAAAATATCACTACATAATCTATTATGATAAAAGTCAGCATTGTTAAGTTTCTGCATAATTGTTTGAAAACAAAATATTTAGAAACCGAGCAACTCCTTGCATGAGGGTAGGGAAGGAATGTTACCCTGCTTATCTCCTTTATTCCAGTCCCGGACCTGTACTTTGACTTGTGAAAGAGCAAAGGTATGCAAAGCATTATACAAAAGTTACTTCAGAATATTTTTTTA
This sequence comes from Dasyprocta punctata, assembly GCA_004363535.1. NCBI lineage: Eukaryota > Metazoa > Chordata > Mammalia > Rodentia > Dasyproctidae > Dasyprocta > Dasyprocta punctata. The sequence continues at coordinate 17,314 of RJWM01028337.1, read as the reverse complement.
GCCTGTGTTTTTCCAAGCAGGGTGAGCACAAGTACATTTTGGAGGTGCATCTCCAGATTGTTATTAGCAAAAAATATACTACTTGTTTATTGGAATTGTATAAAAGTGCTTATTTCTCTCTTCCAGCTATAAATATTTATTGGTAAAGTCTAAATGTATCTAAATATAATAGGAAGCATAGCTCTCAATTTTAGGTTTTAGGTAAATATTTAAACCCATGTTGTTTCGTTGCTCACTTCTGCAGCACATATGCTAAATTCATGTTTTTTCAAATCATTTTTACTTATTTGTTACTGAGAATCAAACTCAGGAATTTGTGCTTGCCACACAGGCATTTGTGCCACTGACCCACATCCCTGGCCCTATTTTTTCAAATCATGATACATAACTTTTATTGATTCTACAGTCTGTCTCTAAAATATTAATTATATTTTGACACAAAATTTACATAAAAACCTACCCCTCAATATCTAGAAAGTGAAATTGGAAACCAATTACTGCAAATTTGAACAGTGTAGTATTTTTGTAGAGTTATATTTTCTTCTAAATAGCATCTAGGGCATTGGCATGTTAATATTGGCTGAGTTTTGATAAGTTTTACTTTTCCAAACCATATATATATATATTTTTTGAGGCAGGGTCGCACTATGTAGCTTAGGCCGGCCAACGCTCCTCCTACCTCAGCCTCCCAGAGTGCGGGAATTAAAGGTGTGCGCCACCACGCCCAGCTTGCATTTTATTATTTATATACTATATACATGAAAATTTTAGCTTATCTTTTTTAAATCCTATTATGTAATATATTATGACAAATTTGGCATTGATGTCTGCACAATTGTTTGAAAACAGGATCTTTGAAAACCGAGCAACCTCTAAGGGGGTGAAGGGCAGGAAAAGATGGCTGTAAGTCATGAGTATTGAACCAGTGGCACATGCAAATCTTTCTTGGGAAGAAATACAAAGGATTCTTTCCTACTATTTAAGAGTTAAAAATGGGTACGTGTACCTACTAACCTCGGGTAAACAGTGATTTTTTGCTCACCTGTGTGTGTGTGCACATGGGCATTTTCTTTCTTTCTTTCTTTCTTTTTTTTCTGGTACTAGGAATTGAACTCACAACCTCGCGCTTTCCAGTGGCATTTTCTTTTGACAATGGCTTGCTGCATTGCCCAGACTGACTTCACGCTTGGTACAGGCTAGTTGGCTTGCAACTCACATCTCAGAGTGCAGGGCCATAACGCCCCCAAATAGTGTTTTGTTTGAAGTGGGTTCCTCAGTGAAAGTAAAGTGAACGCTTGAGCTCTGGGGTTCCCTGGTCCCAGGTATCGTCCCCTGTACCCAGGGCATCCATGTCACTTAAACCTAAAATCTGCGGTGTGGAGGCAAAGGTTCCTCAAGCCAGTAATCTAAGCATGCTCAGCAGGCTGAAGCTGGAGGATTTCAAACCCAAACCCAGCCTGGGCGATCTCGAGTGGTTGCTTCCACGGAGTTCCAATCCGAGCGGTGCAGTTTCTGGGCAGTATCTTTTCACCGCTACCTGTATTCAATGACTCTAAGGACTGTCATCTCCCGTATGGTGATCTGGTAAACTAATTGCTTTAAATAAAAGGGACTTTATGAGTACCAGATGTTAGAAGAAGAATACACAGTGATACTGATCAAAGGAAAGAGAAAAAAATTCATCATAAAAAAGAGGCGCCAGGGCGGGCGGGCGACCGGGGCGGGGTCTGCAGCTTGGCGCCTGCGCAGAGCGCCCCGCAGTGCGGCAGTGCGTCATTCGCCGAGCCCGGCCGGGCTATATACCTGGCGTCCCGGCGCGGGAGCGGGCAGAGTCGAGATGGAGCGAGCCAGGTGCGTGCGCAGGTCCTAGCGGGCAGTGCACCTGGGCGGGCTTGGCGATGTGGGTGCACGGCGAGCCCGGGTCTGCCCCTCGCGGGATCGAGCCGTCCCTTGCCGCGCTGTGGCTGTCGCGGCCGCAGCGCGGCACCTGGAGCTGGCCCGGCGCGGCACCCTGGCCGGCGCAGCCTTTGTCCTCCCATCCGGAGTGGCCTCTGCAGGCTGAGGCGGTGCGGGGCTCGGGGTGGCTCTGAGGAAGGCGTGCAGGTGGGGTGCGGGGTTGGTAGAGGGGTCACGGGCTCTCGGGTCGCCAGGACGCGGGGACCATCGGTGGCGCCCGCAGGACTCCGGGATCCCAGGTACGGGGCCGCCTGAACTCGGGGTGCGGGGGAGCGGGGGTCACGGGTGCAGTCTGCAGTCCCGGGCTGCGGTGGTGATGACCTCGCGGGCCCGGGGCGGCAGTGGGCCTCGGGGTGCTGGCTGGGCGTGACCGCGAGCGCGGCCGCGAGGGGGGCGCAGCTGCTCTGGGGGCGGGGCTGGGGGTGCGGGTGCGGGGCGTGTCCTGCGGGGGCGCCATGTGCCTGTCTCGCTCGTGCGGGTTCCCCACAGGAGCGCTGGCAGAAATGGCGGGCTTGGGTCCCACTGTTTTATTTCATTCCTGGGGGGCCCCGTCCTAGGTGGCGGCTGTATAGCATCGGGCCCAGGCTGTCGCCCCGGAGGGCCGGCCTCTCTCCCCCATTGTTTTCTGGAGCTCAGAGTCACGTCGCTGGCCGCCGCCTCGGGCTGGCGCGGGGTCGCCTCTGCGTCATCGCCATTGTGCGGCCCCCGAAGATGGCGGCTGCTGCAGTGGCACTTCTGTGCGCAGGCGCGCTGTGACCCGACCCCTCCCCAAGGACCGAGGGTAGTGGACGCGGTGTTCGCAGGTCTGTGTTTGTCATCTGCTGGGCCTCTAGCCGCACCCTGTGGTGATGAGGAGCATGGGCAGTGATGAGGAGCGCGCAGTGCCGGGATGGGTACCGGGATGGGTACCGGGATGGGTACCATGCCTCCCCAAAGTGCCGCGGGGCTTAGAATTGAAGTGCGCAGGCGCTGTAGGGATGACGGCCACCTATGCCTGGGGCAGTGTGGCGGGCAGGGAGGGGTCCTGGAGGCTGGGGTGGGGTGGGGTGGGGGGGTAGGGATGGGGGCGTGGCCGACCTCCCATACGCTGGACTGGGCGGCAGGTAGTGCCTACGCCTCCCCTAACGTGTTGTCTGAGCATCAGCCTTCTCCCTACAGTGCCGCAGTGGAGAGACGACAGAATCCTAATGAGGGAGCGCCCGGGGTGCGCCCCACCGGCGGAACAGCGCGGCGCCTGCCCTGCTGCCTGCGGTTTTGTTGTGTGGTTGCTGTCGTGGTGGGGCTCTGGTCCTCTGTCGTGCAGCTTCAGGCGCTCACCATCACTTGTTGGCATTTTATTTTTTAATTTTTAATTTTTTTGTCTTTTTGAGACAGGGTCTCACTGTGCATTTCAGGCTGGCCTTGAGTTCACTTTGTAACCCAGGCTGGTCTCGAACTTGGAGCAATCCTCCTACGAGTGCTGAGATTACAGACGTGCGTCACCACGCCCGGCTCCTTGTTCGTGTTTTAAAGTAGTTTCCAGTGCCATCATTCCGAAGTGTTCTGGTTTATTGTGCACCGTCCACTTAATTGTTGAAGCACTTTCAGGGATGCCTCACACAACTTTCCCTCCCTACGTGGCCTCTGATAGTCTTTTCCACGTACATTAATTTCAGTTTCATTGCACAGTCTAGTATTGTTAAGCTCTTAATAGCCCATACTTTTAAACTTTTTTTAAAATTTTACTTACTTATTTTTTTAATATGCCATTCTGTCTACCATAGAGGTAATTTTGTCCCACCATGTTGAGGGCCGTGCCCTTGACTAATCCTCCTGGATGCTAAAACCAGAAAAGTTCAGAGAATCTTATTGGTCTGTGTGTAAGCTTGGAGTTAGAATTATTTTTAGGATTATTGCCTTTACTTGGACTTTCGTCTTTTTTTGAGATGGTGTCTCACTTTGTAGTTAAGGCTGGCCTTGAACTCATGACAGTTTTCCTGCCTCAGCCTCCTGAGTGCTGAGATTTACAGGTGTGCGCTACCATGTCTGGCTTTTACTTGGAATTTTTAAAATTAATGCTTCTGATAAATTTTTTTTGTTGTATGTGATAGTCTATTTTAGAACATTGGGCATTAATAGTAAAGCTTGGAAATAAAATTTTTCACAGGCAGTAAGATTTTATTAAATCTTTGTATTGTTTTCTTCGTCTCAATTGTATTAATTTCTGCTCTGATCTTTATAATTTCTTCCTTTCTTTGGGACAATCAGTAAGATTTTTCAAATAGAAATTATCAATGACGTTTGCTTTACCTTGTTTGATCTCTTGTGGGGGGCAGCACCGAAATCTCCAGTTTCTAGTGAAAATTATGGTAACCTCCAAAGCGTGTCCCCCCTTCCATGAACTGAAAGTCGTAAAAAGTAGTCCCCATGTCCAAGGCCACACATTAGAACAAGGTTGATAATGATTTAGGAAGCCAGTCACCTTGTGCCTTTATTTCCTAATTTTATTATTTGTTACAGGATGTCTATGGTTCAGGATGGTTTCGGGCGTAAGATCTCCCTTAGTTGGGGGTGGGGTGGGCCTCAGGCACCTTAGTCCTGGAACCGCAGTCATTTGCTGCCACCTAGAGGCCAAACTGTTCTTTCTGACATTGCACTATTGTTGCTGTATGGCAGTTTTACATTAATTAATTTGCTTTCCTTTGCAGGATGTTCATGTACTTGCCTTTATTTTTAATTTGCTTTTTCTGAATTTAATGTAGGCAGTATATTTACAGAATTTATAGTGTTACCTTGTTTTCCCTTTTAATTTGATCAGTAGTATTTTTGTGATATTTCTCCTCATTTTTGTCTTGTACCTCCTCCCTTACTCTATTGATGTTCCTTTTTGGTTTCCAAGAAATTCATTTTTAGTTTCTAAGAAATTTCACATTGAGGTAATGGCTTCTAAGTTAACCTTTTTTGTCACTTTACTTACTTTGGTAACACTTTTTGGCATTTAAGAATTACGGTGCTGGGAATGTCGCGTGCCCCTAGTGTAGTTTTACTGCCGCTCCATCTTGGAGTGGAGCACCGTGCTTACTCTGTTTTTTTCATGTTTAAGCTTTTTATGAAGTGCTAGAGGCTGTGCAATGTTACGTTCCTTTCCGCATTTTCTCCTCACCTTTTGTGATTCTGGTGGTTTAACGTGGTATCTACTGTGATTTTAATGTGAATTTATGCTGTGATTAATACTTTGTAAGATTTTTGTCTCAAGATGACCATTTCTATATCTTGGATCACTGTCTCTAGAGACTTTGCCCATTTTATTTTTAATTTTTAATTTTTTTCTTTGTCCATTTTAATAGGATTGTTTCTTTATGGTTGAAGTGCAGTAATTTAGTGCACTTAGCCAGGGCGTGGTAGTGTATGGTTGTAATCCCAGCACTCAGGAGGCTGAAGCAGGGTTGCCTTTCACACTCTCCTCGAAGACTACTTGTTTTTGTTTTATTGGTAATTTTGCAGTATTTAACGATTATATTTATCACTTTTTAAATCTTATGCCACTCCTTTTTTAATGAATTTTGTGTTTTCTCTTTTTCTTGCCCCTTGCAGTCTGTTCCTTTCGGGGTTTCATCCCTTCCCGTTTTCTTTTTTTTTTTTTTTTTTTTTTTCCCTTTTCCAAAGCGATGTTTTGATCATTTTTGAAAGGCCGCGCAGGCGGGCGTGACAGTGCCGCAGTGCGGCGCATGCGCAGAGGCGCGGCAGTGCGGCAGTGTGCGCGGCGCGGAGCTGGGGTGGCGACGGTGCGGGGCCACTGGGGCCGCCCTGCCCTGCCCTGCCTGGTGCGGCGAGGCGCTGCCGGCGGCCTGATGGAGCGAGCTAGGTGTGCGCGCGGGCCATGCCGTCGGGCTGGGCGTCCTGAGTGAACTGCGAACCGAGATGCGAGGCCTCTGTCTCGCTGAAATGGGTCTCATCCTGGAGGGTGGAGATGGCGCTGTGCGTGCCGCAGTGCCCTTGCCGCGTGGTGCTTCATCCGGACCGCGGGTGTCCGCGGAAGGGCCTGGCTCGAGTGGCCCTTTGTCCTTCAGTCTGAGGTGGTTTCCGCGGGCTGCGGTGGGTGTGTGTCAGGCCGAGGGTTCAAGGGAGATGTGCCAGGTGGGTGCATGGTGCTGGAATGTGGGAGTCGCGGCTACACAGATCCCCAGGACACGTGAGTTGTGGGTACAGGGTCCCCCAGACGGGTGGCATTACAGGTGCAGGGTCCTAGCACAGGGGAGGTGTGGGCCCAGTGTTCGCTAAGATTTGGGACTTGAGGTAAAGGGGTCCCCGAGATGGGACGCAGGGTCAGTTTGGCAGACCCGTGTAGCTCAGATACAGCTAGCTGGTGAGCTCGGTTGTGCAGCAGAGGTGAAGCTGGGCTGGTTCTGGGGGTTCTGGGCCCCCAGGTTTCTGACGTTAGTGGAGGGAGCTGCGTGCATGGGTGGCCACACCCTCCCCGGTGGGCAGGGCTGAGGGCACTGCGGCACAGGATGACTGACAGGCCTGCTCCCTTCTGCGGAGGTCGCTCGCCACGCGCAGGTGCGCTGGGCCCGTCAGCCACCTCTGCCTGTGGCGCAGTGGCTCCTGCCCCAGAGCCTGCAGTGGCCTGACACTTGCGGGGGTGGCAGGCTTCCCTGCGCCTCGCTGGATAGCGGCTACTGCTGTCCGCTTCCCAAGTGCTTTGCGAAGGAGAGGGGAGCCAGGGTGTGTCCACTGCCACCCCCACAGCATGGCGGGGCCCTGGGCCCAGCTTTTCTGGTCTGTGGTTCTGGGCTGTTGGAGGGTTGCAGGTCCTTAGGAGCCTTGATGGGAGTTGGTACGTATGTTACACATCCTAATTATTTCTGCTTTCCCTCCCCGCCATTTCCTGGCCTGCCCTGAGGTGCAGAGAGGGGCTGTAAGGCGGAGGTGCATCTGCCCTCAGGACCACCTAGGTTAAGTTTCAAGGTTGGAATTGAGGTGAAAATTCAACAAAAAAAAATTGCCAATTTTCTTTACCTTTCTATCTGTTGTGTTCATCTATTGTAGGCAGTGTATCTGACTTTCCTGAGTTGCACTGAAAAAAAAAAAACAATTCTAGAAAGCAGGAAAAGCTTTGTTCTTGGATTTTATTTGTTTCATAGTTTTTTTTTTTAATTGTTTGTGTCTTACTGGCCTCAAATTCAGTCATTCTGTCCTCCTTCAGCCTACCAATTTCCAGATTGCAAAATCCTGGTTACTTGTTTTGGGCAGCACTGAGGATTAAGCTCAGGCGTATGCTTGAAGCTACATCCTCAACCTCTCTTGTTTTCTCAAACTAGTCTGAAAACTGGCATCTCCTGCTTCGATGCCAGTAGTTTTGATTACTGACCTGTCTAGTACCGCCACTCTTGGCCAGGATTCTGGAGTTTTTGATATTTATTACTTACTTGGTTTTTTTCCAGTTGTATGGTGATACTATTGACTATTCAAACATTTTGGTTTAATTTATGATCTTTTGATTATCTACAAACTATTTGACCTGTTCTATCCTTTTTTTTTTTTTGTCTTTTTTCAGACAGGGTTTCACTGCAGTTCAGACTGGCCTTGAGCTCACTTTGGTAGTCCAGGCTGGTCTCAAACTCTCAGTGATCCTTCTACCTCAGCCTCCTGGATGCTGGGATTATGGGAGTGAGCCACCCCGCCCAGCTTATTGTACCTGATGAGTATGAATAGGCTAAGGATCCTGTAATGGCAGGATCCTATAATGACCCTTTAGAAAGGCTTCCCTCATTCTGTTTAAGGCCTTACAAGTTTGGGGGTCTCAGTACTGTGCAGTGGATAATTGGCACAGTACTAGGTCTTTTTCAAGACAAGGACTCTGTGCCACTTCTGTGATTAAGATAAAGCTTAGCCCCTTACGTTTAAAGTCACATTGTTAGCTTGAGTAGCCTGCTTTATTTACAGAATTTATAGTGTTGCCTGTTCTCCCCTCAATCTGATCAGTGTTTCATTGTGGTAATGCTTTCCTATTTACATCTTTATTATAAACCCTTTTTTGCTTTTTTAAAGTTTATTTTTGTTTTCCAATTTCACATTTAAGTTATAATGATTTCTAAGTTATTCTGTTTCATTTGTCGTTATGTTCACTGAGTTTTAGGAAAAACACTTGTTGTAAATGGATTATAAGTGCACCTTCTCACCATGAGAAGTCAGTAAAAGTTGTAATCTTGTTTCCTCCATGTGGATGACGACTCCCTGTTCCTTTCTTGGTTCAGAGCCAGGAAGCTTGAATGTGGGTTTTTACAGGCAGCCTCCTAAACTGATAAGGTAGGACATACGTGGAAGTTGCCTTTTTCTCTTTAAAGTTTTTGAATGCTAGCTGGAGATGTAGCTCACTGCAGAGCCCATGAGTTCTATCTTCAGTACCACAAGCAATACAAATCTTAAAATACGTGAAGAAAAGATCTTATTTATTTGTATATATATTTACATATAAATGTATGTATATATATACAAATATATATGTTTGAGTTAAAAGATCATGTGTATGTCTTTATTAGAATATTTAAAAAATTTTAAAGCAATAAAACTGTTGGGGGTTATTGGCTATTTTATTAACTTAAAAATTTATCTCTACTTTTATAAAGAGCTAGTGTTTAGAAAAGTAACATTTGGGAAGTTTTTGATTAAGATATTATTACTTGTATGACTTTGTTAAAGGTCCTTAATGTGACCCTTCTGGTATATTTTCAAATTACATTACCAAGGACTCCCAACAGAGGCTTGATTCTGGAGTAATGAGAATAAATAGCTTAAGTTTGTGTTTTTGTAAATGGCTCCTGCAGTTCCCAACATGGCTGCCACAAAGCGAGCAGTTGAGTTTTCCATAGCAGCCATTTTGTGGGATGTTCTGCAGATCTTAACATGGAGGTGTCTCCCCTGCCTGCCTGCCTGATTACAGTTTTGTGCTTCTTGAGTCTTCTCTTTTTTTGTAAATCTGATGGCACAGGACGTTTTGTTAGGTATTTTGCTGTGTAGTCTTTGTTATATTCCACTATAAAATTTATTAAATTATGATCTCAAAATATTTTCCCAGACAAGTATTGAAAACAGCTTATTGGACAGATTCTGATTATTTGAAAGGTCTTTCAGTAGTTTAATTTATTTTTTGTCTTTTTGAGACAAGGTCTCACTATGCAGTTCAGGCTGGCCTTGAGCTCACTTTGTAACCCGGGCTGGTCTCGAACTCACAATGATCCTCCTGCCTCACCCTCCTGAGTTCTGGGATTACAGGCATGCACCACCATGCCCGGCAGTTTTACTTTGTTTTGATTGTAGGTTCTTTTAAAAGCCCGTTATGTCTTAATACAGTTGTAAATGTAGCCTGTAAGTAGTTTCATAAATTGGTGAAGTCTTAGAAAAATCTTTCCTTTAATTCAGGGATCGCTTACACCTGAGAAGAACTCCGGAGCAGCACGTGCCAGAGGTGGAAGTCCAAGTGAAGCGCAGACGAACGGCTTCCTTGAGCAACCGCGAGTGAGTAGGGGCTGGCTCAGAAACGTTTCATTTGGGGTCCAAAGTGTTGTGCAACGAAGAGATTAAAATGCACTTAATTAATAGATGAAGCATATGTGTGTAATACAGAATATTTATTTACTTTTTGAGACAGGGTCTCTGTGTAGTTTAGGTTTGCCTTGAGCTCACTGTGTAGACCAGGATGGCCTTGAACTCATGGTGATCCTCCCTGCTTCTGCCTCTTGAGTTCTGATATTACAAGCAGGTGCCCCCATGACCAGCTCTAGGATAAGTATTGAAATGAAAGAATGAGCCCAACATGGTGGTGCAAGCCTGTAGTCCCAGGCGTACACCTCAAGCTGAGGCACGAGGCTCGCTGCAAGTTCAGCTGCAGCCTGGGCTACGAAGTGTGTTCCAGGCTAGCCTGAGGTTGACTTTAGTGTGTTTTATTTATGTATATTTAGTTGTCTTTAACCTTCATAAAATTCTGTATTTATTTTTAAGTATATGAATGTTTAAATTATTCATGTTATTAAATCAGTTTGTGTTGTAAAATGTTTCACTGAACATTGCATTGAAGGAATATTACATATTTTTGGTCTACAATATTTAGGTTTTTGTTTTTGGTTAGTTGTCCACTTAAAATCTGAAATCTAAAGTTCCCTTTAGTATGTATCTGCACAGGCCAGATAACCTCTGTATGGATGTTTAATTTTAAGTGGCTAGAAAGGAATTTTAGTTAAAAATAAATGAGTATCTTCAATAACCTGATATACTAGTATTGAGCACACATAGAGCTTTTGACATTTTGTCGTTGGCCACTAAAAGTTGAAAATGTCAGTAAGATACCATCACAACGCTCCTCCTACCTCAGCCTCCGGAGTGCTGGGATTAAAGGCGTGCGCCACCACGCCCGGCTCCTCTTTTTTCAAATTTAAAAATATGAATAATGCATAAATACAGTCTCAAAGTGAGTGATTTTACAGTGATTACTATTTTCCCTCCTTCCCCAGAGGTAATCCTTAGGTACTTCATCTCTATCTTTTAAGACCTTTGACTATATGTAGCCTTTGTATACTTGTATAAGAAGAGAGAAAAGGAGATGGGATACACATATGTGATGAATGAATTTGCTTGCTTGACACTGATTCTTGTGTTTTCTGACAGTGTGTCATGAGGACTGATTTCCATTTCAGTGCATAAAAATGTGCTCAATGTGAACAGATTTCAAAGTATGGGTGACATATAATTAATTTACTTACTTTAATCCTTAGCCTACTTGGTGATTTATTTTGTTTGAAATTCTTGGCTATTAACAGTGAAGATAAGAACAATAGTGGTGAACACAGTTTATTAATACTAATTATTTCCTCACAACTACAGACTTACTTTGTTTTGTTGTATTTTATTTTATTGTCTTTTTGAGACAGGGTCTCACAATGCAGAAGGCTGGCCTTGAGCTCACTGTAACTCAGGCTGGCCTCAAACTCGCAATGATCTTCCTGCCTCAGTTTGTCTCCAAAGTGCTGGGATCACAGGCATGTGACACCATGACTGGCTTATTTATTTGTTTGTTTTTGTTTTTTTGAGACAGGGTCTCCTGACGCAGTTTAGGCTGGTCTTGAGCTCTCATAGCCTGTGTAGGCCTTGAATTTGTGGTGATCTCCTGCCTCAGCCTCCAGAGTGTGAGGATTAAAGGCGTGAGCCACCATGCCTGGCCACAGCTTGATTGTTGATGCTTGATTATAGAGGATGTTGAGGGTTGACCTTACAGCATCCATTCCCTGCTTACTAATGAATGATTTATGTGCTTTAAGAGGCAAGAATTCTGTCAGTGAACCAGCAGTGCATCCCATGATTTGTATAGTTGAGAACATTCTGGACTTTTTTTGGAATCAGAAACCAAACTCAGGACCTTGCACTGTGTTGCTGAGTTGTATCTTCAGCCCATCTCCTGGATTTTCAAAATTGTTTTAGGTAGTGACTTTTAGGATAAGTACAGATGACTTTCTTAATGTCTTACAAAAAATTAGCAAATCTCACTCTCCTGCACCGTAGAAAGCATTGTTTTCATATGGGATAACTGGAATACAAATGGGTGGGTCTGATGCTGATGGTGTTTCTAGAGGGGTAATTACACTTGGGTTTTTAGTTACTTGAAGATAGCACCAAGCCTGGTATGGTATTGTATGGCTGTAAGAGGCTGAGGTATGAGGATCATGATCGTAAGTCTGAGCCCTGCCCAGGCAACTGAGGACTCAGCAAGATCCTGTTCTAGAATAAAAATTGAAAAAGGGCTACAGATATAGCTTAGTGCAAAGGCCTTAGGCTCAACCCCCAGGATATCTGAGACTGGGTAAATATCCACTAGTCCCGCACATGTTTCTATTGGTAGACCTACGATTATCTGTATAGGCAAATGTTTTCTTATCACTTACCATTGTTGTGCTTTTGTCATAGGTGTCAGTTGTACCCGAGGCGTTCTCAGCAGCAGCAAGTTCCTGTGGTGGATTTCCAGGCAGAGCTGAGACAGGCGTTCTTAGCTGAGACACCGAGAGGTGGTTAAAGAGTATTGGAACATTAAGGTAGCTGATTTCAACAAACATGTTAGAACTCATACCAGAATGATCAGAAATACATGTAACGAGTTTTAAGGTTTAGTTTGTTTTTGTTAATTTGGTTTTTAGAGCTCTCTATGAAGTCCAAGCTTGAATTTACTGTGTAGCCTAGGCTGGCCTCAGACTCATGGTAGTTCTCCTGCCTCAGCCTCCTGAGTGCTAGGATTACAGACATGTAGCACTGTACTTGGTGAAGTTTATTTAATGATTACTACTAAAATACATTTTTCTTAAAAGTCTCACACCTCAGCACAGTGAAACAAAATAGAACCAGAAGAGTGTCACTAGGGGCTGTAGCTCAGTGGCACAGCGCCTACCTGGCAAGAACAAGGCCCTGAATTTGAATTCTCAGTACCAAAAAAAGAAAAAGCATGTCCTTGGGCTTGGGTGCATATGCCTGTAGTCCCAGCACTCTGGGAGGCTGATGGTGCAGGAGGGTCACAAGTTTAGCTCCAGCCTAGCCAACTTAGACCTTGTCTTAAAATTAAAAATACAGAGAACACCTGGTATGTAGCTCAGTGTGAAGGACGTGGCAGTCTGTTGTGCTGCTAAAAAAGAAAAGTATCAAAGCATCATTGAATATTTTAGTGAGTATTTTGTAGTTACTTTTTGTGGGAAACTTTGCAGAAGTATTGTTAATTTTCATTGCCTTGAAAAAACAATGTGCCAGTAAATTAAATTGTCATCAGCATTAGTGAGTTATAATTCAGTAAGCATAACAGATACTGTCCATGCATACAAATTTCATTAGCAATGCATATTAGAGGATCTAAATATTTCCTAGACTTATTTAAGTATTTCTTGTTTTGTCTTTTTCACTTTTGTTTGCACCAATACATTTATTCTTTGAATTAGCAGATAATCTCCAAATTTTTACATGTAGATTTAGTTTGTGTTTTATGTTGGTAACTCACTTTTAAGTGGATTGATTGATTGATTGATTGATTGAGATAGGATCTCACTATGTAGTTCAGGCTGGCCTTGTATTTATGGTGTGATTCTCTTGCCTCAGTCTCCAGTACTGGAATGCCCACCATGCCCATCTTGGTTGCTTACATTTTTTTAAGGAAAGTTATTGAGAAATTGATTTTGATTGTATAACTTTTTCTTTTATGGCTTCTTTTTTCTATTCGAAAACCAGAGTGCACTTATTTAAGTATATAAAACTGAATCAAAGAGATAGGAGACTTATCAATAGTTCATTTTTGTTTCTGAAATGTTATCCCTCAATCTGAATTAACATGCTACGAACAGCGTTTTGAGGTTAAATCTTAGAAGACAGCCTTTCTAGAAAATTGTCTCAAATCATTTATATCAATCATTCTTTCAGTTGCTACATGGACTTGGTTGTAAATACACAGTGGAATTTGATTACTGGCTCACAGCTGCTTCTCAGAATAGATATTTTTCAGTGAGTGGCTGTGTGCTTTTGATATTTTTACCCAGGGTTTTTTTGGCTTTTCAGTTCAAATTCTCATACAGTTTAAATACAACATGTGAATCATATATTATGACCTGCAAGTAGTACCATCTAATTTTCTGTTACTAGATCCTGTTTTAATTGTACTCTGAATCTCTAACTCTACCTAAATAACACAGTCTTTATAGAATTTCCTTCAGTCAGGGGTTGGTAAAGTACTACTTGTTTTATAAATAACATGTATTGGAATATTAGCCATAGCAGGAATATATTTTTGTATACCATGACTACATTGGTGCTACAATGTTAATTTTGAGTAGTGTGACAAGTGCAATCTTAAATATTTAACATCTTACTCCTTCAAAGCATAATATATTGACTTTTGTTTTACAGAACCAGTTGCAAAGATAAAGTCAAGGTAGGGCTAGGCTTGATGGCTCGTACCTGTAATACCGGCTACTCAGGAGGCTGTGAAAGTTCAGTTCAAAGTATAAAATACGAAATAAGAAAGACTGGAGATGTACCTCAGTTTGACTCTCTGGGTCCAGGACCCAGTACTGGAGGTGAACACACAAATGAAAAATAAAGAAATGAAGATTGGGCCAAAGGAGGTCCTCATGGTGCTGCAGAAGTTGAGGGGAGATACCATAGAAAGGGTGCTGTATATGATTGATTGATGGGATACAGAATAGAAGTGAGAGTGTATTTATGGGGTTTATATTCGATATACAGGTAGATGAGGTTTTAAATATTTTAACAATTGATAGCTTTCCGTTTTTACTCAATACAAATTACAGAAATACAGTAAAGGACACCAGGTTGAGCGTCCTTAATTCAAAATCCAAAATGCCTTCAGAATCTGAAACTGCATGTCTACCGTTTTGAGACCAAAAGTAGACAATCCCACACAGTGAAGCTTTATTCCATGAACAAAATTATTAAAAAGTATTGGGTAAAATTACCACACGCTGTGTATATAAGCTGTATGCAAAATGAAACTGTATCTCATTTATGAAAGGGGTCTCATTTATGTGTGGCATAATTCTCAGTCTCAAAATAAATGAAATAATTCTGGTCCCAAGTGTTTTGGTTAAAGGTTTATGTAACCTGTAACTCTGGTATTTGCTCCCTGACAGTTGAATGAGTATCTGAGTGCAGGAGATAGGGTGCTAATTTGTGTGACTTCAGTTTCTCATTTCTCTTTCAGTACCAACTCTTAAGTACTGTTATAGTACTTTCTGAGCGTCACAAAATGGTGCTTGTTTTTGTTCAATTGAGTTTTTAAAAGTTTTCTTTATTTTGAAAAGTTATTTTCTTTTTTTTAACTTTTAAAAATTAATTAGTTAATTAATTAAATATTTTTGGTACCTGGAATTGAACTTAGGGACCTTCAGCTTGTCAGGCAGGCACTGCACAGCTAAAGTTGTATTCTCAGCCCTCTTTCTTTTTCTTTCTTTCTTCCTTCCCTCCCTCTCCCTCTCTCTCTTTCCTCTTGTCTCTCTCTCTCTTTCTCTCTCTCTCTCTCTCTGTGTCTGTCTCTCTCTCTCTCTCTTTCTTTTCTTTCTCTCTTTTGTGCGAGACAGGGTCTCACTGTATAGTTGAGGCTGTCCCTGAACTAATTATGTAATCCAGGCAGGCCTTGAACTCAGCAATTCTGCCTCAGCCTCCCAAGTGCTGGGATTAAAGACGTGTGCCACCATACCTGGCTCAAATTTTTTTTTTGAGATAGGGTCTCACTATAGAGTTCAGAAAGACCTTAAATTTACTATGTAGTCCAGGTTGCCCTTGCACTCGTAGCAGTCTTACCTCAGCCTCCCAAGTGGTCAATTACAAGCGTGTATCACCACACCCGGCTTCTTGTGGTTTTAGTTGATACTGTTTTATGGATGAATAATTTAGTTGTATTTTCTCCTTAATAATCTTCGTTGGCATATTTTCCTATATTTGCTGTATGGCAACCTAAAATTTCAAATTTTTGACCTTTTTGATTTTGAGACAGGGTCTCATGTAGCCTGTGTTGTTCTTCAACTCACTATGCTCCTTCCTCAGCCTTCTGAGTGCTGGGATTACAGGTGTGTGCTACCACACCTGGCTATCAAATGTCATCAGGTTTTAATGAGCACCAGTAGAGTACTATTATTCCATGATTTTTCATTTGTTTCATGTGCTTTGGCCAAGAATAATCATCTTTTATTTTGACTTAAAGCAGCTTTTCATTTGAATGCAGTTCAATCATTTTTAAGTTCATACTTTTTATAAAAATTTGGGAACATTCGCTTTTGTGTGGGATGGCACTTGATTTGCTTACGTGTCTTTAGTCTAAGAAGGTAAACCATGACCGCCCATCCATCTGTATGATGCTGCTGCTCTTCCTGTCCTCTTCCTCCTACAACATTTCTTCCTCCTTTACCATGGAGAGAAATTGGATCCTTCTACAAAGAGGTTTATTTACTCCCTGTTTAACAAGGGTTCAAAATTGTGGTGTGCCAGATTTAGGGATGAGAGGTAACTGCTCCTAAATTTCAAATTTACTTAGGGAAATCTCTTTCTGTTATTCTAGGAGGTGAACTTGTGTTCCAGTATCTGAGTGAAATGTATGTCTTGTATCCCTATAAATTGTATTGTGTATGTCTTCATTATTTTCTCTTTGCTGGGACAAAATACCTGACACTCAAAATTAAATAGAGGAATGGTTTATTTTGGCCCACAGTTTGTTGAGGTTTCAGTCCATCATGGGCTGACTCCAAGGCAGTGTTGCATAGCAGACCGGCATTACAGAGGAAAAAGAGTTAATGACATGGCAGGCAGGAAGCAGCAGCCATCAAGGGAAGTGGAGGGATATATAGATATAGATATATAGATATAGATATTTATATATACTCATATCTATATCTATATATCTTTATCTATATATCTGTATATCTCCAGGCCACGCCTACAGTGACCCACCTCTTCCCACCCGACTTCATCTTCCAACATCACCCAGGTACAAACCCATCAGTGGACTAATCCTGCATCATTTGCTCATTACGTCACCTGCCAAAGCTCCCGCCTGTGAGCATGCGCCTTTGCGGACACATCTGATACAAACCATGGCGTGTTTTAGAATCGATACTGGTGTAGTACACATGTCTGTAGTCCCAGATACTTGGGAGGAATTTCAGGTCATAC
Organism: Dasyprocta punctata; assembly: GCA_004363535.1. Lineage (NCBI taxonomy): Eukaryota > Metazoa > Chordata > Mammalia > Rodentia > Dasyproctidae > Dasyprocta > Dasyprocta punctata. The sequence continues at coordinate 673 of RJWM01028337.1, read as the reverse complement.
TGGATTGCACAGCAAGACCCTGTCTGAAAAAAGTGGGATCAAAGGAAATTTCTTTTCCGTATTGTGCACCCTTACCCTATTTCATCCCATTATGACCGATCAAATAAATGTAGTTTTAACGTACTTTTTTTTTTACTTTGTTCATATGTTTCTGTAGTTTATAAGCATCATTTGAATTATTTGATTTTCACATGCTGAAATACTTACTGTACATTACTCGAAATTTCCTAACCAAAACCAAGGAGCTAACAGGGCTTTTTCTAGCATATGAGAATCTCTGGGTTCAGTCTCCCAGTGGGGAGAAAAAAAATTGCCCAACCATTTTACTTGCTGTTCCTTGTCTGTTAAACAGTGGAGAACAAACACTGGAAGTTTTTATACTGGTAACAGTAAGGTAATTTTGGAAGGCATGGAGCTGTACTCCTGTAACTCCAGCACTGACCAGGCTGAGAAGGGTCTTCGTGAATTTAAGGCTAGCCTGAACTACATAGTGAGTTTAAGGCCCGCCTGAATAGCACAGGGAGACCTGTCTCAGAAAAATGCTACATTTATATCTTTTTTCTTTTTTTTTGGTGGGGGGTGGGTACTAGGAATTGCACTCCCTCACGCCTGCCAGGCAGGCGCTGTGCCACTGAGCTAAATCCCCGGCCCCTACTACTGTTATTCTTTTTTT
>RJWM01028336.1:0-25746 GCA_004363535.1 Dasyprocta punctata | reverse complement strand
TGAGACTTGGTGGGGCCACAGGAACATAAACTATAACACATGGACTATGTCAAGTTGACTTCTTTGAGGTTTGATGAACTGGTCCACCAAGTGGCTTAGTATTTTCTGCCCTGGTAAAGTCTTAAACCAGAGCATGGAGATACGATAGAGGCAGTCTGAAATCCTGTGCCAACGTTACACAGTGTGGTAGTATCTTGGTAGGATGATTATTTGTTCGTTTTTTTTTTTTTTTTAATTCTTTTGTTTTAGCATGAAGGAATCCTGTGCAGACTTCAGACTGATTTCACCCTTGTGTGTGGGGAGCACACGTTCTTGTTGTCGAAGCCCCTCTGTCTGGTCAGTGTGGAGAACAGTGAAGGCGAGCCCTTCCCACGCACCCCTGGCCAGCAGAGAGGAGGCTGACTCCGGAGACGCGGCTGAGCCGGCTCGGGGTGCAGGCAGGCAGGCTGGTGTCCGGGATGTTGCTGTGGTCCCGCAGCGGGTCACAATGCTTACCCGCTTCTGTTAACACAGCAGAGTCCGTACCAGCCGCAGATGTTTCAACACCTAGTTAATTTATCCAAGAGAGTGCCTTGCATGTTACAGACTCCCAAGTCCCGCAGCAGAGCTTTATGGTTGGGGAAATTGAGGCACTGGAAGGCCGATAGGATTGGCTGGATGCAGGAATCAGGCCAGCACTGCTGGTGGCTTTGGGCTTGGGACCAAGGTTGACCTCCTGGGGACAGGCTTCCGTCAGCGCCGGCTGAGCCTGCACAGACCCACGACTCCAGATAAGCTTCGGGAGGATCTGGGGGACCAGAAGTCCCAGGTGGAGAGGACGGCCTGGACAAGGCAGAGGCTCCAATTGGGAGACCAGATGTCGCTTCTGGACCGAGGCTCTTGGCAGCCCCCGAGCTGGAGCCGGAGGGGACTGAGCTGTCAGGCAGCTGAGGGTTTCTTCTCGTGGCTTTGGTCCTTGGCTCTCCATGGAGAGCGGTCCCCTCTAGCTGGCTGGGGTCATCTGTCACAGGCCTCCCCGGTCTGGCAGGCCTGGTCACTGTCTCCAGATGCAGAGGGCTTCGGTGATGAGCTTGTTTCATCACATGACTCATGGCACACACCTGCTCCCCTCCACGCTCACAGTCACTCGTCCCCGCACCACGCCCCTCATTGAAAATTAACAAAAGCTGGGTTTGGCCCTGGGTCAAGGCCTTTGTTCTGGATAACCAACACCCCAGCTGGACCTAGGACCCCTTGGCTCCCCACCACTACAAATATGCCTTAGTGTCATTATTCTCCCCACAGACTGTCCCTGAAGTCCTAGATTGGAATTGAGTTGCTAGAATTCCAATCACTTTTCTGTGGGATTACAAATATAAACTTCTGGACAGCAATGAGGATGGGGAAGAGCCCTCCATAGTTAATGTTCATCAAAGGATGTGTGGAATATGCTGATCCGTGACTGTCATCCCAGTCCTCGGAGGCTGAGGCAGGAGGGTTGCCATGAGTTCGAGGCTAGCCTGGGCCATATAGCAAGACCCTGTATCAACAAAACCTCCATGGGGTCCTCCAGGTCCTTGGGCAGACACGGGAGGGTGTAGGTGCTGGTGCAGGAGCCCGCAGGTCCCCACACAAAGCCGCCCGCGTGAAGGAGAGGACCAGAAAGAGCCTTGTGTGTGAACTTGCCGGCTGCAGCCACAACCAAGTGCGCCTGGGTCAGATGAAAGGGAGCCGTGGAGCTGAGAGGCCTCTCCGGGCTGTGACCCGTGGCTGGGGACCCCAGACGGTGATAGATCAGAGCCCCGCAGGCGGGCGGCTGGTCACCCGCTCTCCCTGCAGTAGGACACTGAGCAACACTTCGCTGTTCATTGTTTTTGGAGATAAGGTCTTGCTTTGTAGCTCAGGCTGGCCTTGAACTCATGGTGATCCTCCTGCCTCAGCCTCCTGAGTGCTGGGATGACAGACATGTGCCACCACACCGGGCTTCCATGGTTTCTCTTAAACAATAAGAAACTTAGGTTACTTTGTCGCTGCATGTGACTGGCCGGGGAGATGAAAGCCTGGCCCTTGGGTGACAGCCAGCAGCTGGCATTCGCCCCAGTGCCCATGTGCCCCGCTGTGGAGCCTCCCCCGACTCGTACCCCATGCGCTGATTGGGGTGTTTGCATTTTCTCAGCCCCTCCTGCTCTTAGCTTTAAAGGCCAGAATCCGCGATCCCCGGGAGGAGCCTCTGTGACCAAGGACCAAGCGTGGATTGTGCTGTGCCAAGGGACCTGCGTGCACCTCTGCGGGGCCAGGCGTGTGCCCCAAGTGGGGTTCAGTTAGGAGGAGGCAGCGAATGGACACTGCTCAGGCCACCACCTGAGGGGCGCAGGCCATTGTTCCTGCTGCTTCCGGAACTAAGTGGCCTTCTGGTCTCACCCATGCCCTCACTGTGCAAGGATCCCCCTCACCCCACCTTCTCTTGGCCACCCCCTCACCTGCTGAGGTCTTGTCTTCAGTGCCCTCTTGCCCATGCATTGGAGGCTTGCAGTTATTTAACAGATGCTTATTGAGCACCTACTAAGTGACAGGCACTGTTTTTTTTTTTTTTTTTGTTTGTTTGTTTGGTTTGGTTTGGTTTGGTTTTTGGTACCGGGGATCAAATTCACGACCTCGAGCTTGCCAGGCAGGGGCTTATGCCACTGAGCTAAATCCTCGACCCTGTGCCAGGCTCTGTTGCAGGCTCTGGTGATGAGGGGAGATGAGCAAGGCTGAAGGAGCACAAGAAGAGCATGTTTTGAGGGTGAAAATAAGAGTGGGTAAGGAAGAGAAGATGTGCTGGAGTGGATCCATTTTACGTTTGGTCGGCCTCAGAGGTGAGGGCTGTCTCACTGCGGGAGCTATGGGCAGGCGCTATGAGGGTCAGCTTGGTAGGCATAGCGACCGCCCCACACATGTCCACTTACTAATCCCGGAACCTGCAATTACTGCAGATGGGATTTCGGATTGAGATGGGGAGATCGCCCTGGGTTTCCTGGGTGGCTCAGTGCTGACCCGGGGTTGTCGTGTGTAAGGGGACAGGAAGGTCAGGGGCAGCAGCAGGAGGTGGAGGGACGCGAGGAGTTCAGCAGTCAGAAAAGGCAGGTTTCTCCTCGGAAGGTTTTGGAAGCAATGCAAGCATGCCAACACCTGGATTTTATTCTATTTATTAAAAGTTTTTATGAGCATCTGTTTGTGATGTATATTGAATATGTTCACTGTAGGGCTTTGGGATGTATATATTCGCATATGGATCCCTTTTTCTTCCCTTGATTTTTGATTTCAGACCTCTGGAGCTGTAAGACAATGCCATAGTGCTATTCGAAGCATCTGAGGCTGTGGTGATTTCCTACAGCAGCAGCAAAGCATTTGTACAAGGGAATCTGAAGGAAGAGTAATCCAGACACAGAACAAGCAGGTACAAATGTCCTGGGGTAGGAGGTGCTAGTGTGTTGACCCCATTTATTGATTGTTTTTAGAATTAAGAAGTACATTTAAATACTCATTGAGTACCTGTCAGAGGACAAGCATTTTGCTTCACTTCCCAGTTTCAGCAACCTGAGCTTAACTTGCTAGTGACACTGCTTGTTTGTGTTTTACCCCTTTGACTATAAACTCCGGGAGTGAAAAGGCCCTGAATTGTTCATCGCTTTTTCCTGATCATTGGTACGGGGTAAGCACTTCAAAGAAATTCCACGTTCTGAGCACTGAAGACTTCTCATGGAGTTCCCCTCCACGCAGATGACCCCAGGGGCCGCAGTGGCCGGCGCGATCTGCCTCCATCTGACCTTGGGGATCTGGCCCCGGCTGAGCTCCTGGGGACTTGGGGAGGGCACGAAGGCTCCTGTGTGCTCCTGAGTCCCTGGCCAGGGGAGACTGAAACTTGGAAGACACAGCATCCTTAAGGCTGGGCGCCACCCTTTGTGAGCCCGGCTGCCGTGGTTACGGTGGAAGGTACCGGACTCTGCCCGCAGGGCTGCACACGTCATGGGGCGGCCTCGGCTCTCGTCCACCAGCACAGTCCCCACCAGCCGGGGACAGAGAGGCCGTGCAGGGGGCCTCGCTGATGTCAGGACGGCCGGGTGCCAGGGCCTTCGTCACCCCAGGCCCCGAACACTTAGAAGTTCGCAGCAGTTACCTCTGGCTCTGAGGATCTCGCTGTGCTCCGCGTTTCCCTGCTGCTGTGGATGGAGGGAGGGAGGGGAGACTGTGGCTGGGGGAGAAGGGCGGGCAGGGGAGAAGGAAGGGGCGTTGGGGTGCAGGGCGGAGAGGAGCAGAGGCTCACAGGGGCCAGGGCGGCCGCGGGGACTGAAGGAGGCGGAGCAGGGTGTGGGGGTCCCATGGAGCCCCAGAACCAGCCAGGCCATAGATTGCCCTCGGTCCCGTGTGTCTGTGGTCGGGTCCCTTGCCCAGCGCACCAGGGGACTGGGGGGCGCCGGAAGACTCAGCATGGCCAAGGCCTCCAGAGCGAGGTCAGCGTGCAGCTCCCCCTCTGCCGACCAGGGCCACTTCACCCACTTTCCTGTGCATCCCTAAATGACCAAGATAAAGACTGCTGGGCGCGGAGGTGCACACCTATCTTCCAGCACTGGGGGAGGCTGAGGCAGGAGGATCGCAAGTTTGAGTCTTACCTGGGCAAACTAGCAAGACTGTGTCATTCATAGATAGATAGACAGAACTTCAGATATTTCAATATGAAGAGAAAAAGAAAAAGGAAAAGTAGAGAACAGTGGCACAGCCCCTCCCTCCCATGGTTTGCCGCTGGCGGGGAAGGAGAAGGGGAGCGTGGCGGGCTCTGACCGCCTCCTCGGTGTGCTGCGGGTGATGGCGCGTGGGCTTCTGTCCACGCTTCTCTGGGAAAATCAAGCTGGGGGCTAAGCTGCTGCCCAGGGACAGGGAAGCAGATGTCCCCCGGAGGGTCACCATCCTCTCGGGGACCACTGTGGTGGACTGTGGGCGGCCGGCACCTGTCACTGGGGCGCTCCGCTGCCCGGGCCAGTTTCCGCCTTGGCCTTGGTGGACGTGAGCCGGAAGGCTCACAGCTGTACTGCGAGTCCTGAGCTCGGGCGGCGTCTGTGCTTTTGCTGCTTTGCTGCTGAAGTGAGGGCAGCGATAGCTCACGGTTGCCGTGGGTCAAAGAGGACAGCCGCTAAGGGGATGCACGTAGTCATGTGTATAATTTTTATTTTCATTAGTCCACGTTTACAGTACGAAATGATTGCACTCACCGCGGGGAGCCAGCGCCTGGGCCTCACACGCCTCCTTCCCTTCTTCTTCCTCCCGCTTCCTTCGACTCTTGATCTCCTCCCCTTTTGCAAAACATCTGTCTCACTATTTCCTATCATCTGTCTTTTTATTTTGCCCCTTAATATATTTATACACTGGGTTTCTCATATAAGAGAAACCACGTGATATTTAAGCTTTGTCTCTGATTTGTTTCACTTAACATTCGGGGCTCAAGGTGCATCCGTTCTCCTAAATGCACATATTGATTAGGCAGGCTGTAAACACTACTTGGCTTCCCCCTCCTCCTGAACGTCCTTATATTCTTCAGGTTTTAGAACAGGCATTAAAGTTGCATAAAGACTAAGAGAAACAATGTCCGAGTGAATCTGAGCTGTTGTTAAACATCAAAAAATTTGTTACAAAAAGTAGCCTCGAAGTGAGAATAAACTGCTTTTTTCTTCATTTTCAGCTTTATTGAGGTGTAAGTGACAAATCACATTGTGTACGCTTAAGGTGGGCAACTGGATGTCTTGGTGTATGTGTTCATTGTGAAATAATCACCACAAACAACAGGTTCCTTACTTCACACAGTTACTCTTCCTCCCTCCCTCCCCTCTCCTTTCCATCCCCTTTCTTTCTGGTGAGACTGCTCACAGCCTACCTTCTTGGTAATTCAGGTACACAACGTCCCCTTGTTAACCACAGAGTCGCATTGCTGTAGAATGGACCATCAGAACCTGTCCACCTTGTATGATTACGCTTTGTTTCTTTGATGACCTCATCTCAATTTCCTCTCCCAACCCTCTGACAACCACACACCATTCTCCACTTCTCCAGGTTTGACACGTGGATGAGATCATGAGACATTGTTCTTCTGGGTCTGGCTTGCTTCACAGTGGCGTCTCACTGGGACGGGTTCTCCTCGTGGTGGAGCACGAGAGTGCAGCAGGGATTTTATACCTCCGCTCCAAGCGGGCGTGGGTGGTGGCTGCCTGGAATCCCAGCACCCTGGTGGGAGGATCACCATGAGCTCAAGGCCAGCTGAACCGTACAGTGAGCCTGCCAAGAAACCAGCCAACCAACCAACAAGCAAACCAAACACGCTTCTGCTCCAAAGAGCCAGAAGTCACACCTGCTTCCTTCCAGGAACCAAAGCCAGTCAAGCATCCAAGTCCAAAATCAGTGGGGTGAGTGTTGCCTTGGGGGAGAAAAATGAGTATCTGCAACCCAGTGGTGCGATCTGTCCCGGGCAGGGCTGGGTGCTGGGGTGGGGACAGGGAGGGCCGTGAGCACGGGGCCGCCTGAAGCACAGCACCCAGCCAGAGAGCACCCAGAGGGCGTCGGCACCCCGAGCCCATCCCCTCCCGCCTGCACCTCCGCTCGGTCCTCATGCGCTGGTCCTCATGGCCCGTTTCCAGAAACCGGAAACTGAACGCAAAAAGGGCAGAGAGCAATCCGGAGAGGCACACAGTGGGTGTTACAGTCATCATCCGATTCATGATAAGGATGCTAAGATTGCTGAAAACGTACCACAAGACATTTCTTAAAAACCAGCGACTTCTCATTCCTAAATGACCTAGGAAAAAAATCCCAGGCTGACTGTTCCTATAGTTAAAATGGGGAAAAAAATTAAGATGGCCATAAATCTTCCATGAGATCACACTATAAATCCAGGGGAAAACCCTTTTGGGTGACATAAGGCATAACCTTTAACAGCTAATAGTCTTGAAACTGTTTGCATCTGACCGTTCCGGTCCCTAAGTGCTTTCCATTCCAACATCGCCATTTATCTTGTGATATTTACTTTATTGTGGGAAGTTGCACTGTGTATTTTTTTCGCTTTCCCAGTAAGTCCATGATAAAATAAACTCACCAGAGTAAGACAAATGCCATCTTATTAACAAGCTTCTCTTTAGAAGAAGACCGAGCAATGCCAGCACGGCCACAGGCGTGGGAGTCCTGCCTTCTCCCGCACCCTCGTGGATGTGGTCATCCGCTGTGTGTGTTTATGTATCGTTACAGAAAAGCTGATGCAAGATCTCTGAATTCTGAAAGATTCTTTTGTTGCTGTTGTTGCTGCTGCTGCTGTTTTGAGACAGCTTCTTGGTCTGTAGCACAACCTACGTGGTCCATGCTAGCTCAAACTTACAATCTGCCTGCCTCAGCCTCCCAAGAACTGGGATTATAGGCACGTCTGACTTGAATTCTGAAGGGGAAGCAAGTGTTTGGTCAATGCTCTCGATCTTTCTGGTCACCGTTCTCCTTTTCTGCTCTTCCCCATTTTTCCATGGTACCTTCATGGTTGCCCCGAAAGCCCGCTTTGTGTCAGTGTCTTCACCCCATTCTCTCACCTCTGCCCGAAGCGGGTGAACAGTTTACATCTATTGCTCCTTCGTTCCATTGCTTCCACCAAATAATTCTCCAGTTCTACCCAGACACCGTGACAGAAGTTAGTGAGACCACAGTTGGGATTCTGTTAGGCAGTAAGGACGGCAGCCCTGCAACGGAGTCTGCTGAGTGACCCGCTCCAGGGATTTTACATGAGCATCCATTAGGGCGCCTGTGGTTGCCTGGGACGTCCCCAGAGTGTGACCAAGGGCATGTGGCCCTGCCTGGACACTGCGTGAATACTGCATAGCGTGCATCCTAAAACTATGTGGTCTCCTGTAGGGTGGAGATTATAGGGCATGCACAACAGCCTGTGTTCCCTTCTAAATCGCTTACAAACCCCTAGACAAAGAGCCTTTGTGGGTGTCCTACTCAGGGCCCCTCCGGGCGAGTGGGAGCTTTACTTCTCTGCCTTTGCATCTTTCAGGTTCTTGCCTTTCTATCTTCCTGTGCCGTTTCATTCTTCGTCAGTGTGGGGCTCGGTTCAGTGTTCCCGGAATAGCACGGACACAGTCGAGAGCCTGAGATGTCCGTGGAGCCCGCCCCCAACATTCCCTCACGGCCTCACCCACAGCGGTGATGAGCCCTCCGCAGGCCCCACCCCCGTGCCGGGGAGCACCGGCGGCCCAGCCCTCCCTCAGCGTGGCTCGGGGTCTGCCGCACAGAGCCCCCTGCTTGTGTGTGAGGGGAGAGAAGCCCGGATCCTAAGCCCCCAGATTTCCTTAGAAACCCCGCTTTATAGGAACCTTAGGTGTTGTTCTGCTTTTAAAAGAACATTTCATTTTGATTAGCTATTTGTTCCTCATGGGTGTCTTCCTTAGTCAAGAATGGTAGAGGAGAGGGCGAACTTTGGAGTGGTATTGGGGTACCAAGCTTCACTCTTCAGGTTTAAGGTCATTCTCTAGTTCCGTCCCTGTACGGGTGTGACAGAGAACACTTAGCGTCGAAAGAACCGAGCTCCAGTCCCAGCCTCACACTCATTCAAATCTGAGGTGAAGTCTGAGTGAATCGTTGAGTGTCTCAATATCTGTTTTCCATTATCAGATGAGATTTAGTAGCAGTTAAACCATCCTCACTGTTTTAGTCAGTGTGATCGATTGACAACTGGTAGTCAACTTGCCCAACTGAACTGGATCAGTGGGGTGCTGGGTGTGGAGGGCCCACCTGAGGATTGTCGCCACAGCATAAAAGGAGAGCTGGAGGGGGAGACGGTGAGCTGGTATGTCTCCCGGAGGAGCTTGTCACGCTGGCTTCCTGATACAAACTTGCCTGTTCTCATCGTCGGAGGAGCTCGGGTCCTCGCTGTCACTGAGGATGGCTGTGGTTCACCCTGGGGGAGCCCTGGTCCTTATTTTGAGCGTCACTTCCCAGCTCCATGCAGATCCCTCAGCCTGCTGGCACAGCTCCTTCATCCTGCTGGCATAGACTTTCTAGCTTCCACCACTAACCTCGGAGCCTTCCCAGCGCAGATCCGTGAAACAGACTTGCAGGAGACATTGTCATGGGCTCTAGGCCTTCAGCTGGACTCGTGCAGGACATTGCTGTGGGACCCAGGCCCTCAGCTGGATTCTTTGGGTCTCCAGTGTGTGGACGGATCTCCTGTATTTTGCATTTGACTCTTTGGGTGGCTGTTATAAAGTAATCCTATAAATTATGTGTCCTGCGTTAAATTGTTTTCCTTGCAAACCCTGATTACAACAGTCAGAAAAGAAACAAGATTCTCATAAAGTCTTCGAGTGGCTGGGGGAGCAGCATGGGCCTTTCACAGGGACTTCTGGTCCCACACAGAATTTTGCACAGATCTTCCCAGGAGTGCCTTTTCCAGTTTAGTGTCCCAAACTGAGAATCACAGAAGTATGTGTGTTTGTGTGGGGGGCTTTTCTGAACCACTGGTCACTCAGGAGACTGGCTGTCGCTTTGCTCAGGCCCAGAGCTCTTCTTCCTAGGTATTAAATGGTGGGCTGGGCTGGACTTCGTTTGGCTCTCAGATACCTGTGGGTGGCATCTCTCAGCCAGAAGGAGTTTATGGAAATGTGACTCCTCCCCTAAGATATGCTGGACCAGGAGATGCTGTCTTCTGGGCTAGAATAACCCAGGAGGCATAAATGGTAGGATGGGAGCTAGAGAATCTAAGATGGTGTAGAAGAGAACTTGGAAAGAAGCCAAGTCACGCCTTCCCATGAGTCAGCTGGTGTGCGGGCTGGGAAACCAGGGAGTACCCCCCACCCCCACTTCCGGTAAGTGACTGGCTGATTGAGAGGAACTCGGGGTGAGATGCTAGCAACTGAAGTGAAAGGAATAGCTTGACCCTTAAGTTGTTTGATTGGCTTTGTAGGCCTGGGGCTGGTGGTCTGGGCAGCTATTTGGAAGATGGCAGTGTGCACTGTGGTAGCCGTGGGCGATTTCCTCCTGTCTTGTTTTGGAAATCCAGTGTTTTATTCCATTTACTGTCTCATTTTATTCCTGTGTCTGGTAACCTGAGCAACTATTTTGAAGATAACAATATGCAGTGTGACAACTACTGTTAGATTCCTATCATCTTATTTTGAAAATCTATATAGCTATTGTTGGCTTTGTTGTTGTTGTTAAGGTTTGTTTGCTTCTTGATTTTTCTGTTTTTTCTTTTTACTCTTTAAAATAAAAATTAAAAAGTAAATTAAAAAGAAAAAAGAAGAAGAGAACTTGGAGACACTTAATCCAGCATTTGGAGCATGAGGAAAACCGAACTTCAGAAGTAGGTTGACAAAACTAGAAAGGAACAGAGCTGGACAGTGGTCCATATCTTGTATTTTCCAGCTGGAAGTTCTTCCTTCAGCACGGTGTCCGACGCAGTCCGTGATAGTGGTCCTGATGCCAAGGTAGGCTTGCATGTATAAGCATTTTCTTAGGGGAAATACTTGTGTTAGAGAACATGAGGAGGGAAGCAGGACGGCTTGGGGCAGCCGGCAGTCAGCAGATCGTGACCCGCTTCTGGCCCTGAGTGCATCCAAAGAGACAGCCAGTTGGTCTGCTGTCGAGTCTTTGAACTTCAGTTGTGCCTAAGAGGAATCTCTGCGTCTTGCAGAAAGAAGCTGGCTTTTGTGTCTCTACTCCTGGAGCAGCCCATGGGAAGTGTGGTCTCATCACAAGTTCAGCCCCGGATTTCAGAGCAGGTTCCTTGGTTGGTTAGACGGGGCGAGGGCCCTCTGCTGAGCCTTGCATTCCCTGTAATATAATTTATTCTGTGTGCACCCAGTTCCGTGTTCGCATAGACGCGTCGGCAGATAGGGATATGTGAAGTTTCTAGTATGTGTTGGGATCAACGTGGCAAAGTCCTCCATTTCTTACAAGTTAGCAGGAGATGTTTAGTCGTGTGACTGAAGAAGCGGAGGTGTTCTTTTTTGGGGGTGGCCCAGCCCTCGAGCCTGATAGACCCGGCCCTAAGGTGAACCATGGAGTCCCAGCCATGGCGCCCGCTGTCTTTTCCACATTTGTAAGGGTGTAAATAAAGAAGGCTGCTGGTTAAGTTCACCGACATGTTCTAGGACATTGCATTAAGTGAGATCCTATGCAAACGGCAACTACAAACATGTGGCCCACTCTTGACAAAGCTTCCTTCCTCGGTCAAGTTTCAATCAGGCTCCTGAGCCTTCTCCTAAGCCGCCCGGGCACTTGGACGGGAAACCCAATTCCAGGAAGAAGGCTGCTGCGGAGCCGGTGGTGATTTCATCAGGCTCCTCCCCCTGTACCATCGCCAGCCGAGGGCTGCTCATCCCGCTCTGCCGTCAGCAGGAATCCTGCTGGGATGGTGTAGCCAGACTGCCCCTTTGCCTGGTGTCTCCTCTCAGTGATTTTCCACGCACCGACCCCTGCTGCGCTCCCTGGCTGTGAATCCCCGCTCGCCTGTGCTGCTTTTGGAGTTGAGCCCAGTCTCCATCTCTGCAAAATCCCCCCGCGGGGGTCGCTGTGCCTGGCTCAGTGGTCCTGAGTCTGTTTTACCAGGTTCTCTCCGCGTCACTGAAGGGCTGTTTCTCGAATACTCTTCATCACTAGCCCTTCATGCTTTTGGGCACTTATTCCTTGAAGCCAGGCCGCAGAGCAGACGGGGGTGTAACCCAGGGGTTCCAGGGCATTTCCTCTGCTCAGGGACCCCCCCACGCTCTCCAGAACCATCGCCAGGGTGAGCCCACGCACCCCACGGAAGTGGCAAAGGCCTTTGCTGGGGCCTGGTCCAGGCGGGGAGAAACAGAGGCTGCCACAGCAGGTGCCACCCCGGCAGTGTCGCGTCGCCCTGGTTGCTGAGCCCTCATCGTAGCCAGAGGGGATTGGTTGCTTCGTGTTCAGGAAACGCAGTGCCCCCCCAACATGGGGACACAGATGTGACCAGCACGGGGTCGTGGCCCTCCGGTAGCTCACCACGAGGTGCACCGATGGGGTCTTAAGCAGAGAACCCAGCTGCTGTAACACAGCCCCGGGAGCCAGCGAGGAGGAGAATGGATGGGCTCCCGCAGCCCGGGGAGGAGCAGCTGGCCCGACTGCGGGGCTCAGCAAAGTCTTTCTGGTGGAAAAGATATTTGAGTCTTAACGGGAGAGCGAAAGTTCAGCAGTCAAGGACGGGAAAGCTCTGAGGAAGACAGCACTGTGCATAGAGCCAGCGACACCTGTTTCAGGTGGCTGGGACAGTGGTTCCTTAGTCAGGGTCCTTCAGGCCGTTTCTGGGGTGCACAGGCGATCTCTAATGGTTTGCAATGGGTTTCCCCGTGCCATATGAAATGTGATATCACAGCAGATTAACCGCAGAGGCTGATGAGAATCCAGCTGTCTGTTACTTAGCCAGACGTCTAAGAGATTTGCAAAAATGTAAAATAGCCTCCATCTTTTCCCTGTTCGTTGATTCTTGGTTTGGAAAACGTAATTATTTTTCATAAACTATATGTTACTTATTCAACACATGATGGGTTTATTACTATTAGTTTAAAATTTTTTAAAAAATTGTTAAAATGTTCCCAGTTTAAATGTCCGATATGGTAATACATGGGCAGATATAATTCAGATCAACAATAGCTCCTGGTAGTTCTCGAGGCTGTATTTGAGAGTGTCCTGTGAGCTTTCCCTTGTGCTTAGGAGGCTCGGGATGGGAGGGCAGTCCTCAGTAATCCCACGCAGTCTCGTGAGAGGGGGGAAGAGGGTCAAAGGCAGAGAAGAGAAGGGAGACGGAAAGTGAGGGATAGGTGATGCACTTTGAAGAGGCAGGGATGGTCTAGGAGGCGAGGGGGCAAGTGGCTTTGAGAAGCTTAAAAAGACAGCAAAGCAGATTCTCTCCTGCAGCCCCTGAAGGAGGGCAGCCCGATGATACCTAGGGTCCAGCCCACGAGAGCCATTTCCAGAGTCTTGGCCTCCAGAACTTTGGGCTTGTATATTGGTGTTGCTTTAAATTACAGTTGTGACAGTTTGTTACAGCAGCTGTAGGAAACTCATACACTTCTCTCCTAACTCCATCAACACTAAATTCCTCCAATAGTCCGCTGGCGTCCAGCTCAGAACTGAGCTGCATTTCTCTCGGAGATGTCTACTATGTAGCCTCAGCTCATACCACTTGCCTTTCATGAAATGTGGTGGAGGAGAGCTTTTTATGCTGCATGTGTGTACTGCATGAGGTAACCCAAGATAGGAAGTTTGGTGCCCTTTCTACTTTCATAAGTTATTTTACTGTTCCCAGAGTTACATGGATTTCTCATGTGTCTTTCTTTCTTTCTTTCTTTCTTTCTTTCTTTCTTTCTTTCTTTCTTTCTTTCTTTCTTTCTTTTTCTTTCTTTCTTTCTTTCTTTCTTTCTTTCTTTCTTTCTTTCCTTCCTTCCTTCCTTCCCTCTTGCTTTCTTTCCCTCTTTCTTTCTTTCCCTCTTTCTCTTCTCTCTCTCTCTCTCTCTGAGACAAGATCTCACTATGTAGCCCAAGCTGGTCTCAAACTCGTGAACCTCCTGCCTCAGCTTCTCGAGTGATAGGAATACAGTTTTGATAATAAAAGGATACTCATTGAGAATATTTATAGATTGATTTATCTATCTATTTAACAATGACTTATTATCTACTGTGCTCCAGGCGCTGTTCTGCATGCTGAGGACACAGCAGTAAAGACCGGTGCGGCCCCTGTCCTCCTGGGTGACATTATCCTGGGGGACAGAGATAGTGAGCCAGGGACTCAATACACAAACCACGTCCTGTCAGACTGTAACGAAGCTCTGGGAAGGAACTGAGGATAATGCCATGGTAGATGGTGGATTGGGAGGTCGCCGTGATTAGGGTGACCAGGAAAGGACTCTCCCAGCGGGAAACAGCCACATCAAGATCTGAAGGCTGGAAAAGAGCCACTTACTTGAGGAGCTGGAGAGAGACAGTGTCAGCACTGCAGGCAGAAGGGACAGCAAGCGCACAACTGCCCCAATTGACGAGTGCCGAAGGAGTCTGCGGTTTGGAAGGACCACTGCGGCCAGAGCTGACGAGAGAGGAAGGGCGTGATGGAGAGGAGCGGGCAGCCGGGGACGCGGGCCCCGGAGGAGGGAAAGGCGGGGTGAGGGGCCCGCGTTCTCAGCACGGTGGGAAGCCACCGGGATTTGTCACACAGAAGAGAGAGACGACGATCTGAGTTTCGCTTTAAAATACTACCCTGGCTGCTCCGTGGGGAATGGATCACAGGAAGCAAGGATGGCAGCTGGGAGACCCAGTCGGCTTGTTTATAGTCGTCCTGGGAAAGATAATGGTCAGGGTCGGGAGCGGAGCCCGAGAGGTGGAATAAATCACCGGCTCATGACGTGCTTGGAGAAGGTGCTGATGGGCCTAGGGGACAGATCGGCCGTGTGGATGGGAAGGTGGAGGAAAAAGGGGATCCTGGAGGAAAAAGGGGATCTGGGTTGACGCCGAGGTTTTCCGATGCGCAAGGGTTTCTTTTATTGAGATGGAGGAGGGACAGCATTGTGGAAGCAGAACAGGAAACCGTGGTCTTTCGGTTGTAAGTGCTAAACTTCGTGCTGTCTGCGAGACATACAAGCGGAGGCATCGGGGGAGGGCAGTCAGATAAACTGCTCGAGCTCGGAGGGAGTCAGAGTGCGCAGTAAACCTCACTTAGACAGCAAGGCCCTGGAGAGCCTCGACCTGGGTGAGATGGCCGGCAGGTGACAGTGTGGACAGCTGGGCGAGGGGACCGTCAGCGCTTAGACGGGCGCATTGAAAGCTTAGCACGCGTGGCTTTGTGCAGCCACTTACGCTCATTCCCTGTCGCCCATCTCCATGCCTTGCTGCTCCGATCTGAACGGGCTCCGTCATGATTTCTGCTGGCCGAATCGTCCAGAGGATGCGTCTCCTCCGGCCGAGTTTTCATGCGTGACAGCTGCTGCCTGGGCCTTACCGTGAGGAGACTGAAAACAGGTGAGCAGTCGTGGGCGGGCGGGAGGGGCTGCTGGGCTAACAGGAAGCCTCCTCATCTCACCCGGCGGGACTGTTCAGCGGGGGCCACCTCCAGGCGAAGGAAACCAGGAGCCTCGGGCTGCTGGAGGTGTCTGAGTCACACTGCTTCCTTCTGAGTTTGGCGGATCCAATTGCTGAGCTTCCACTAACGTGGAGACAAAGGGTCTACAGCACAGTACAGTGCACCCCAAAGGAGGGAGTCTCGTCTTCCCTTACCTCACCTTGACTTTCTACCTGCCAATCAAGATGGTGCCTATGGATGTCAGTGTGTAAGTTTGTCCTCAAGCGACTACCATAGATCAGACAGTATCGAGTGAATCACCATCACCCTGGAATCCAGCAGGGTGGGCATTGCTGGTGAGGCTGACAATTTGTCCTTTAAGGAGAGCTATAGAATGATTATTCTAGCACACGAAATATGATGACAGGCAGAGGTGTGACATGCTGATGTCGACAAGAGGTTAGAGAAGGGTTGTTGATGCTCAGTGTCTGTCTCTTAAGAATATACTTAAATATAGTGGGGAAGTTTTGAACATAAACCCTGGACGTTCTCCACCCTTGCCTCTTTTCTTACATAGAACTTTTAAAAATATTCATATTTATGTGCATTTAATCATTTTAATAGGAAGATATATGAGTTGTATAACTTGGGTCAGGGACTTTCTGAATTCTGTATATTTTACATTATTTTCCTTTCAACAAGTTCTGGAAATGGGAGTTCTGTGTTCATAAATGAAAGATCTGTGTTCTAACATTTTATCCCCTGCTAGTGAAAGCCTGAAAACAGACATCCAAAGCGATGGCAAAGACTGGAGCGCCTTCAAAGATGCAAAACCCAGACTCCCTTTTCCTCTCTGTTTTCATGCCATCCAGGCTGCGGGCCTATTGGTTGGTGCCACCCGTACCCTCTGCGGGTGTTCCGTCTTCAGTAAGTCAGTCATCCAGACACACCCAGGGCTGTGCTAAACCCATCTGCTTGGCGTTTCTTACTCAAGTTGACAACATAATTATCTATCATAGCCTCACTCACACGGTTGGCATTGGCCATCTGCAGAGAGACCTTTTCCTTAGTGTGGTCTTCCGTGATGTGGTTTCTGATTATCTTTAAACAATTTAACCTTGAGCCTGAGGCACAGCCATCCTTACTCATTCACTTCCCTTCAGGTGGTTCTTTCTTGTCTCCCAAACTGTATCCTAGTTCTGTACCCCAAGAGACCATGGCACATAACCTACCCTAAAGGCCCAGCTATGTGTAACTCCCCGTAAGAGTTGGTTTTTCTGGTTCTCCAATGCTGTCTCTCTTGACTCATAATAGAACTAACTGCAGTCTTCAGGGGTCCATCCTGCCACCCCAGAGACCACTGCCTCCTCACTTCATGCACTTAGGTGAGGCAGTTCCTCATTCCCTCACAACCCACCTCTCAGATACAAACCAGAGGACCAATGTGGTGACAGAACACAGCCGTATACTCAGAGCTACATCTGTGTTCCTGTGCCTGAGGCTTTGTCCCGGGCCAGGCTTGTCTGCTGACCTCTTTTCCCTTGGGGTGAGAGCTTTCCCAGGAGGCTGCTCACCTCTTATGCAAATGTCCTGCTGGAAGCACGGCCTCCCCAGCTCATTAACTCTGTTTAGACAGATGTGAGTCCCAGAGGCCGACGCAGCTCTGGCTCACACTGAACGTCCAGGCAGGTCCGAGGCTGCTTTCTGTTTCTCCTCTGAAAGGCTTTGTTTCGCTTCCTCTCTGCAGAAAAGTCTGGTAAAGGCATTTGCGATATGGAATCCCGGTGCAATGGAGAATTCTACTTCTGCAGCACACAAAGCTGTCCATCAAAGGAGTGATTTGCTCAGTCCAGAAGGTGCCCGTGTTTGAATGCTCTTGAAATCACAGAATGCAGGCAGCCCCCATTTTGCCCGTACTGACGGTCACTCTTCCTAGCGCCGTAGTTGGCACTGCAGGCGGGCAGACCTGAGGCCGAGCACAGCCGTGGTGCCAGGAGCCAGCGCGGTGAGGCGCTCTCGGGAAGAAGGGCCGCTGGGCCGCTCTGTCTCCATTTGTCTGTAACACTGAGCTTGGGCCCTGGAGCCAGCACACTTGGCGTCCAGTCCCAGTTGGTCTCTCACTGGGTTTACGAGTGAGGTCACCCGGCTTCTTTGCGTGCCTTGGTTTCCTCATCCGTGAAGCAGGCAGAATAATTGATTATGACGCATCAACGACTCTCTGGGAGTCTGAGCAAGTTGTATCGCCCCTCTGTGACTCCATTTCCTCATCAAATGGTGATGGTGATACGGGGTTCGGGGAGATTATGTGAGGGATAAGCGGGACCATGCTGGGTGGCCCTGGCACCCAGTGAGCAGGGAATGAATATTTGCGAGGTCGTTGGTATCAGGACCCATGGGTGGGCTCTTGCAGGGGCCGTTGTGAGGACGAGTGAGATTATAATGAAGTGTGAAAAGTGCTCCAGTGCTTCTAGGCAGTGATCAGAAAGTATGGTGAATACCCAGACTTCCAAACAAAACTATCGCAATAAACTATCGCGTTCACCCCCCTCAAGACCCCTCTCCTTGCTTTGAATACACTCATCTTCTTGGCACTTCTGAAGCCAATCTGAAAATCCTCTTCTGTGCGTGTTTTTAGTGGCACTGCTGTGGCTGTCTCCATGTCTGGAATTAGTTTAAAATATTTACCTTTTGCAGTCATTTTGACTTTGGGAGAGAAATCAGAAGCTACCTGGTGCCAGACCCGGTGAATAAGTTAGACGAGGACCCAGTGTCGTGCTTTTCTGAGCCGGGATTTGTGTTGGACAGCAAACAGCGGCTGCCTTCTCTGTATTCTTGATCACACCTCACAAAGACACTCACGAAGGAGCACTTCCAGAACTGCTGCAGAAAGCGGCAAGAAGGACGGGAGGAGTGTGCTGGAAGTGAAGGGAGCCTTTCACGGGGATTAATGGTGATGTGTCTTTCACTGTAATTAATGCACTTTTTAACTGAGTCACATACCTTAAACTCTGATCATGCCTTTTAGTGTATGAGGCTTCTGCTGTGAATTCTTTGTGCATTTCATAAGCTGAGGTTTACATATTTAGGCAACAGAGAGCTCTCAAACCTGCTCTGCAGTTCCATAAACCTGCCCTCATGCCCTAGTTTTCTCCAGGGCCTTCTGTGAGGGACACCAGAAGCTGCCATGGACCCTGGAGCTGTCCTTTGCCCCTTATCGGGATGATATTAGAGCATGGGGTTACAGTGGCATGAAAAGCGTGTGCTGATTTTTCTGCTCTATAAAATACTCCTTATAGAGTGAAATGTTTACATTTTACATCCCCAAAGTGCTGGTGGGTAGAGTGAAGTGAGCTGGTCCGTCTGCAAACCCATGAAACTTGGAGGAACCTAGTGCAAGCCACTCCTCCACGGTGCAGGGAGGGCACAGTTCACATCTGATTTCTTGTTGGTGAAGGGTGGTGGGGAGGCCCTCCTGGCTGTGGGACAACTTGAACCCAGGTTCGTGGGGCATTATGAGTCACAGTTACTCAGGTTCTTGGTAACTGGAACAGAGGGAAAGTTTATACATATAAAATTAGTTTTTCTGCTCATATGAAAAGGAATTTGGAAGGCATGTAGCTTCTAAAAGTTTCGACTTGCAACTGGTTCATTTTCCGAGCTGCTGGGAAGTCAGAGCAAATACCTTGCCAGTGTTTCACGCTAAACCGATAGCCCTAACTTGGAAAGGGGAGAGCAGGTCCGATTTAATAAGCCGAGAGACAAGTTGAACACCTGTGCGTGATAATTCACAGCTGCAAAGGGCCATGTCTTAAAGTCATCCCCGTGAATTATGTGTTTCTGAAAAGGAATTATGTATCTGAAGAACTCTGTTCTTTGGTAACACACTAAACAGTGTCGTTGTGGCCACCTCACCCCATTAAAGTCACAAATAACCCCTTTCCACTTCTATTTTTTGAGATTAGCTGCTTGTCACCAGCTCTGGTTTTCTGGTTATGGCCCAGTCATGTTCTGGTCACTGTCACCCCGTGGGGGTATTTTGGGGTGTGGGCTTTGGCTGCCTGCTTGGGTCCGCCCTTCTGGTCCATTTGTGCTGCTGCTCTGCCCCATGGACTCGGTGGCCACCATGGTGACAGGGAAGCTGCACTGCCCCTGGTCATCCCTCCGCACAGTCGCCTCCCACCCTGTGGGGTCACGGTGCGGGGAGCATCCCATTAGGGGAGAGGCTGGGCCGCACAAGTGCTCATGCAGGGGCGGCCTGAGTCAGCTGGTGCTACTGTTTCTTGTTTCTTGTTATGCATCTACTTGGAGGAAAGGGAACTGTTACAATTTGGATCTGAATCATGTCGCCAAGGCCCATGGGTTAAAGACTTGGTTGGCAGCCTGGGGTGCCACTGGGAGGTGGGGCTTCATGGAAGGAGGTTAGGTCATTGGTCATGTCCTGGGAGGGAATATGTGACCCCAGCCCTTTTCTCCTCTCTTTTTGCATTCTGGCTGCCATGAGGAGAGCAGCTTCCTCTACCACAGGCTCCTGCCGTGATGCACTGTGCTGCCCCAGGATCAAAGGGCCCAGAGACCAGGGGCTGAGACCCTAAAACTGTGAGCCCAAATAAACCTTTTTTCCTTATCACTTGCTTCTCACAGGTATATTGGCACAGTAATAAGCTGACTAAGATGGCTTTGATGAGTTTACCTGGGGGAGTCTCATCAGCTGGAGAAGGGCTGTGGTTAGAAGGGCTGAGGTCTGTAGAGGGATCTTTACAACCAGCTTCATTTTAGTCCACCATCAAGCCAGCATGGCGGGGGAGCGTGGGTTTGAGGGGCTTTGTACATTATTCTGGCTAAGCAGAGATTCTTAAGAACAACAATACCATCATCAACAGTGACAACACCACCACATTGTGGCAGGTCGTATTTTCCAGAGTTGGCTGTAGGGGTCTATTCAGCCGCATGCTCTTTTATAACACGAATGTCCAGTCTCTCATTAGAGGACAGGGTCTGCTTATTCCCTGAATTGTGTTAGTTCTTTGACCAGTACAATATGGTGGAAGTGACACTGACACTTTCAGCCTCTGGAGGGACTCTATTGCCATAGAAAGAGTGAGACTTCTCTGGGATCACCACGCAAGAAACCCAAGCCACGTGGGGAGGGTGAGATGCTATATGAGAGAAAGGTAAGGAGAGGCTAAGGATGTGGGTGGGGCAGTCACTGAGTGAAGGCATTCAGTCATTGGCAGAGCTCATAGTGTGTGCTGGGCTCAAGCTGAGCATTTTCTTTGCTTACATAATTCTAGCAACTCAGTAAGGCAGATAACACCACCGTTATTTTACAGCTGGAGAAGTGAAACCTAGTGGGTAAATTATGTTGGCCAAGGTGACACAGCTAGTTAAATTGTAGACTTGGGTTTTGAACCCGTGGTGCTATCATTCTTAGGGTTGTGCTTTACCATCCTGTTCTGTTGCCTTACCTCTGGACCAGCGTGCTGATCACATGGGGCTGTGTTGTCAGAAAGCTTGACAGACGATCTTATGTGTCTGGTTTCCCGATTTCCCCTTAGATTCAAGTTCTAAAACTTATAGGTATGGATTTAAAATTAGCAATCTCTCATTTCTTAGCCACTAACTTTGTTTGGATATCATATTCAAAAATTTGGAACCGATGTGTGCGTATATTTCTGGTGGAAGCAAAAAGTGCAAACCTGTCAGCATCTGTTACTTATAATTGCTCTGCATTAAATTACAACTTTGGATTTAAAATTTGAAAAGGCATATTTCAGTACCAAGGGTTTGACGTGGGAATGAACAAAGGTAGGAAGTAACTGACACTCACTGAATTTTTCTTTAATAGAGGGAGATGTATAAAAACAGTCTCAAGTCAAGGCAAGGTGCCCTGGTGCTCGTGTTAGTCTTTGGAGGAGAATGTGGAATTCTGTAATCGTGCTGGTGTTGAGGACTAGAATTACACATACTTTTTTAGATCTAGATTATTTAAGCCTCAGAGTGTTACCCCACATGCTCCCTGATTCATATTTCTGTCTGCAGCGGTTGCAGCTGTCAGTCTTGTTGTATCCAGGCCTGCTGGCTGGGGGACACCAGCAAGGAACCAGCACCTCCCGCCCTGGTCTCCCAGCTGAGGTCCTTGCATCAGCCCACCTATCCTCAGACTCTGTCATCGGATGCGGGAACTCATACAATGAGACCAGGTCCAACTGGACAGAAATACAAGTAAAAGACATAAACAGGATGTATGGGACACTAGGGCTGCTGTAACAAAATATCACAGACTCAGCAGCTTAAACTGGAATTCATTTCCCATGGTCTGGCAGCTGGAAGTCCAAAGTCAAGGTATGGGTAGGGCAGCTTCCACTGGGAGGCTGCTTGTCTTGCCTTCTAGGTAGCTGCCGTTTGACTGTGTGCTCACAGATTGTACATGAGAAAAGATAGAGAGAGAAGCAGACAGACAGACAGACAGAGAGAGGAGAGAGACACAGAAACACAGAGACACAGAGAGACAGAGAGAGTGAAAGAGAGAAGGAGAGAGGGAGAGAGACAGAGACACAGAGACAGAGAGACAGAGAGACAGAGACACAGAGAGAGAGAGAGAGACAGAGAGAGACAGAGGCAGAGAGACAGAGACAGAGAGAGATAGAGACAGAGAGATGAAGAGAGACAGAGAGACAGAGAGAGATAGAGAGAGAGACAGAGAGAGAGGCAGAGAGAAATGGAGAGAGGTCGACAGAGACAAAGAGGCAGAGAGAGATAGAGAGAGACAGAGAGACAGAGACAGAGAGAGAGGCAGAGAGAGATGGAGACAGAGAGACAGAGACAGAGAGAGATGGAGAGATGGTGAGAGACAGAGACAGAATTCTATATCTCTCTGATGGGAGTGATGTCTCTTCTTTATTATTTTTATTTTATTTTTTGAGACAAGGTCTCACTGTGTAGTTCAGCTACTCTCCAGCCCTTGGTGATCTTCCTGCCTCAGCCTCTTGAATGCTGGATTATGGGTATGTGCCACTACACCCAGTGAGACTTCTCTTCTCAAAAGAACACTGTAAGTGATGTCTCCTCTTTTTGGACAGGGCCAGATGTTCAGACCTCGGTTAATGTTAATTCTCATCGGCAAGCAGTCACATTGCAGCTTAGATCTCAGCAAATAAATTACCATCGGGGCAGTAAACATGGAATCCAAAACACAGAGCTTTTACAAGGATGGTAATACAAACGACCAGTATGTGTGTGTTTTTATTAACACAGTAATAAAAACCAGCATTAATTTGGGGTTTGCTATCTTGTAAGCATCTTTCTAAGCCTGGATGTCTATTTACTCATGGACTTCTTCTAAGAACCCTGCGCTGAGGTAGTTTCCAAGGTTGCTCTACTTGGTCGAAGAGGACCCTATGCACAGAGAAGTAAGGCAACTTGGCCGGGGTAACACAGCTAACCTATGGCAGTACCCCGACCCCGCACTCCGAAGATTCTCTGACATGCCAAGGCTTATGAACAGCTACAAACTAGAATAATGCAGTGATAAAATTCCCTTAGTAAAATTAAAATCTTGATATATGTGGTACTGCCAAGTGTGTGAGGAATATATTTTTAAGTGCCTTTGGTGAAAATAGACACCTTTTTTTGTTTTGTTTTGTCTTTTTTTTTTGCAGGACTGGGGATTGAACTCACAACCTCACACCTGCCAAGGCAGGCACTTAAGCCACTGAGCCAAATTCCCGGCCCTGGTTTTTTGAGGCAGGGTTGCACTATGTAGCTCAGACCAGCCTTGCGCTTGTGTTGTAGCCCAAGCCGGCCTCGAACTCACAATGCTCCTCCTACCTCAGCCTCCTGAGTGCTGGGATTAAAGGCATGCGCCACCATGCCCGGCTTGTTTTGTCTTGTTTTGTTCTGTTTTGAGACATGGTCTCACATGTATTCCAGGCTGGACTTGAACTCACTATGTATCCCAGGTTGACCTCAAACTCATAGCAATCCTCCTGCCTCAGCCTCCTAAGTGCTGATTTTATAGGTGTGTGTTTCCATGCTCAGCAACAGTAAAAACTTCAAGGGCAATTTGACACTATGAAAATTCAGTATGGATTCATTTGTATTGTGAGCCAGCAATTCTATAGCCGGGAATGCACGCTATAGACATGCTTATATAATTATGCAAGATATCAGTAGATAGAGGTTTACCACAATATTCTTTGAATTTGTCAAGAACTTGGAGTCAGTGTAAATGTCAGTAGACAAATCAGGGATAAAAACCACATGACAACTTGCAGTACAGTAGGTGGTGGGTTCTTACGCACTGATAGGCTATGCCACGAGTGTATACTCATAGTTTGTATTAGTTAGCGAAGGCTGTGTAACAGAATACCATGCATAGAGGTACTGAGGGTTGGAAGTCCAAGATCAAGGTGCAGGTAGAGCCAGGTTCCTCTGAGTGCTGGATTCTTGAGTTGCAGACGGTCCCCCTCCTGCTGCCTGTGTTGTTGTGTGTGTGTGGTACCAGAGGTTAAATCCAGGACCTTTACATGGAGCTATATCTCCAACCCTTTCTTTAAATTAAAACATTTAAAAATTTTTTTGAGACCGGGTCTCTTTAAGATGCTAAGTTGCTCATGCTGGGCTCGAACTTGTGCCCCTTCTGCTGCAGGCCTGCAGGGTGCAGGGATGATAGGCGTGTGCTGTGTTGCCTCTTTGTGGCACCCCGCCACACACGCGCACCACAAGGTCTCTGTGTGACCTGATCTCTTCTGCTAATAAAGACCCGTCAGGCTGGATCACACGCTTTCCACCGCAGAGTCCCCGCTTGCACAAGGAGTCCATAGGAGTGACATTTCCTCACGTGCCCACCGGTACTAGGAACATCAAGCTTTTAAACTTTCACCAACCCTAGCTGGCCACAGTGATCTCTTCAGAGGTCTCATTTCCAAGTATGGGCACCTTTGGAGGTGCTGGGGATCAGAGGCCTAACATAAGAATGTTGGGAGGAATGCGATTCAGCCCTCACAGTACACATGTCAAACAAAGATGGCTAACTTCGTCATCAGTGCTATCCTCTTCGTGCCATTGAAGAATAGACATGAAGCCTAGTGTTGGCGCTGAAATGCTGTCCGCAAAGTTCTCCAAAGCACTTTTGAGGACTTACTTTTGAGGTTTAAAAAGAAGAGGGGCTGCTGAGCTTGGAGTGTGGCGGGGGAAAACTCCTCTTTGACTTATACCTTTCTGTGTTTGATGCCCGGTCAGCTGGAAGGATTGCTCTGTATTTTGTTTTTTGAGTGTCATCAGAGTCTATGGAAACCACTGAACCCAAATAAACCTTTCCTCTTTACACGGCTTTCCTCAGGTGTTTTGTCACAGCAATGCGAAGCTGATGAACACAGGGCGTATTGAGCTGGGGTAGGACAGCTGGCCAAAGCCCTGGGCTCCCTGAGACACAGGGTAATTGGAGACCCCCACCCAGCTGCAGAGACCCTGGTCAAACACAGCCGCGTCTCTAGCCTCGCTCTGTCTCACCGAGGAAAAGGGTTCTGTGGATTTTATTCTTCTGCTTGTGTTCCCAATTTCTTCTTCCTTTTTCCTTGTAGATTTGGAGAGAGAAGCAGTAACTCGGCTTGCCATTGGGTTCCTTGTGGGTCAAGTGGCTTCGTTCTTTCTTTTTTTTTTTTTTTTGCTTTGTTCTTTCTTATCAGTTGACTGACTGGCTACTCAGGACTGTCTTGTATTTAGCTTTCAAGGTTTAATTAAGAAATTGGGCTTTATAAATCTTCATGAATTTTATATATAATCTTGTGGTAAAAGGGTTAAAAATCTTTGTAATTCCTCACTCCAGAAAAAAGCATGGGATATAAACTTCCAACTCTGTTCCTATGATACCAATGAACTTACTGCATGCCATGCTATACTGACGCTTGCAGCAGATGAAAAAAGTCAACAATATTGATTCTGTCTTCAATTGGTTTTTTTTTTCTAATATTGGACATTGAACCCAGGACCTTTGCACTGAGCAACATACTTAAACCTTTTTATAAATTTTTTATTTTGAGACAGGATCTTGCAAAGTTACCAAGACTGGAGTCAGACTGGAGATCCTCTTGCCTCAGCCTCCCAGAGCACTGGAATGAGAGATGCGCCACCAGGCCTGGCTTGATCTTGTCTTTATTTAAATTTGTGGTGTTTTGTTCATCATGGATAATTTTTGCATTACTTTGATTTTAATATCACTGCATCAAAACATTATCTATCATGACTACTGAATTCTTTTTTTTTTTTTTTTTTTTGGCATCTCTTGCCCTCCACTTGGCACCTGAAGTGAATTCTGTCGCTCTGTCTCATCCGCCCCACCCTAGCCCTGGCCCTGGAATGTACACAGTATTAGTACAAACCCTTTCTGTACTTTGGCTTGTTTTACCAAATAATCGTACTGTAATTGGAGCAGTTACACTTCCGTAACACAGTGTAATTCCGCAGACGCTCCATTCTTCTTGCTTTCCGTGTGTTAACTTAATCTTCACAGCAACTGAAGGTAAGGTAAACACTGTTTGCACTGCTCTCATCTTATAGATAGAAAAGCGGAGGCGCGGGGAGCTCAAGGGCCTAAGGCTGCAGAGCTGACAAGGGGCAGGACCGAGCCCCGAACCCAGGCGGCCTGGCTCGGAGGGTGGGTGCCTGACCCACCAGGCACTTCTCTCTTTATA
>RJWM01028335.1:0-25597 GCA_004363535.1 Dasyprocta punctata | reverse complement strand
TGTTGAGAACGGAGCCGGAAGGGACAGACTCGTGCTGAAGTGCTGCTCGAAGGCACAAGGGACCAGGCCATGTGTCTCTCTGGGGAAGCAGTTCCTGACAGGAAGTAGTCAGAAGCTCAGTGGCTGTGTATCGGGACCAGGAGTCTCCCTGGCGAATGTAAGAAGCAGTGGGGAAGGCGCCTGAGGAGAAGGTGATGTAGAAATCCTTTGGCCCTGAACCGGACTGTTACAAGTCTCTGACTTACTCTGAGATGAGCAGCAATTGAAAGGATTTAAGCTGAGGAATGGTGTGATCTGATATTTCAGAAAGATTGTTGTGGGTTCTGTGTTGAGAGGGGCTCGTGGCACAACTAGGATCAAAGCAATGGAGCCGATCAGGGGGCAGCTGTGGAAATCCACAGAGATGATGATGGTGGCGTGGACCAAAAGGACAGCAGCAGAAGAGAGCGGTAGACCATTTCTATATTTATCTAGAGGTTTTCTAGAAGTGAAACCTAAGCATTAAAAAATTAGATATAATGGTTCTGCTAATATTTAATGCCCTTTTAATTGCTGTTCCCTAAATATCTAAAATTATGTTTCATGGTTGTTATTCACATTATTTTCTTTGATCTTAGCTCCACTTTCTCAAGCCACACATCATTTATACGCAGAGACTTTGTAGAACCCAGCATCTACCACAAGAGTCACCACCAGGGTCTTAGGGCTGAGCAAGGCCCATGTGTATCACCGATGCTGTGGAGGCTGTTCAGATGTGTTCTTGACATCGCTTAAAACCCAGCTGCCCTTTCTAGCAAAATAGCAACATTCATCAACCCTGCGAGGAGACACCTTTGCTGATCCTGTTTCACAGATGGTGAAAATGAAGCACAGAGAACTGGAGTGAATTGCCAAGATTACACAGAGAAATGACTGCCTTATTTTAATTTTCCTTGTGAAATTACAAAACTAAACACACCAACTCCCACTATACACATCACCTAGATTGAGCAATTTAGAGATTTTGCCACATTTTCCTTTTGTCTTTCTGGACGCATTTCATAGTAAATCCTAGATGTCAGTTTCCGTTTCCCCCTCCAAACTAAAGTGTATAGCTCTAAACATTGTAGACATTTGTGTGTGTGTGCGTGTGTGTGCACACGCGCACGTAACAATTTCTTGGTATCACCTGGCTTAAAAAAATGGTTTTTGTGAAACCTATTCTTCCACTCAAAGAATTGTATAAGTTCATGAATAGTTAGACCTTAACCACTATAACTTCTTCACAGCATTGGCACACAACGCGTCCGTTAGTAATTAAATGAGCAAAGAGTAGGAGGGAGAGTAGTCTGCAGGCCGAGCTTCTAAGTGGTAAGTGCTTGATGTGATTTAGCTCTCTCTGGAACTGATGAGTTCTTAAAATACGGCTAGAGAAGAACACAAGCTGAAGAAATCCATTCTCGTTAGTCATAGTATGGTCTTTTGCATACTGTAGAAAGTATATTTAAGTACCCTTTATGGCTTTGTGCTGTTTCACAGTACTTCCTGGTATTTAAAAAAGGGCTCATAAACAGGTTCTATCCTATTAATATTACCATGGAAACCAAGCCAAATTAATTTGACAAATTAATAGAAAATATTTCTCACCAAGTGTAATGTTTTTCAGGTGTGCTTTTGTTCCATGCCTTTTGAACTAGTGTGTACTGTAGACATTATGCAGGAAATAACACTTTTTACTTTAGTTTCACTTGCTATTCAACAATAAGTAATTGAATGAATAAGTAAAACTCAGATCACAGATTTAGCTTAATTAAAAGGATTATGACACAGTTGGTGTCAGTTTTGTTTTTTGTAGCATCCCCTAGCTGCAAAAGGAGACATCTATTTATTGCCTCAGTTCAGTAGGTTCCATTCTAGTGTTGTTGCCTGCATGCTCTTTTTAGTTCCTTTATTGCCATCTGAAACAATAATGAACAATGTCGAGGCGGCCTGAATTTTCCTTGGCTTGCCACTGTAATTTCAACATAATATATCGAAAGCTGCCCTTGAGTTGTCAGTTTTATTTTTTGTTTTTCTAAGTTTTAAAGTTAACCATTGTTTTCCATCTCACTTACTAAATGAATTTCCATTTTGACAGAAGTACCTAAAATTTTTTTTCTACTGCTATACATCATACTCGTCTCTGAAATAGGCCACTTACGGTTTTTCCTGTCACTTTCAATAAGACCATTGTATTCAAGCTATTTTAGTTATTTGAAACGGTATGAACAAAGTGAGTGTCAAAATCTGGATTCCTTAGTTGGCTCAGCCTTAACTTGTGTTGCAGGCTTGAATAAATCACTTTAATTTCCTCAGCTATAAAAAGATAGGATTGAATTGGATGATTCCATAAGTCTGTTATTACATCTGTAAGGAAAGTTTGTACCTTTATTGGTGGGACTGCTGTAACAGTTAACTTATTAAAATGTTAAATTTTACTATGATTCAGTTTAACTGTTTTTCTCTCAGTACTGGGAATTGAATTTAGAGGCTCCCCCGTGCTAGGCAAGTGTTCTACCCCTGAGCTACATCCACAGCCTTTTTTATTACATTTTGAGACAGGAGCTTGCTACGTTGTCCAAGGTCACCTCAAACTTGAACTCCTCCGGTCTCAGTGTTGTGAGGAGCTATGATTGCAGACATGTACCACCACACCCAGCTTCTTAATTTTTTAAGTGATTTTAAAGTGAGTGGTTTTTACAACAGTAAAAGCTACTTTAAAAATTTTCCTAAATTCTCCGGTGATATGTTTGTAACAATGGAAAATCTGAAAACTACAGAAAAAAATAAAGTTTAAAGCTTATTAGAGATGATTATTGGTAAAATTAACTGGATTATTGGTAAAATGAACTGGATAATCTAAGGGAAATGAATAATTTCCTACAATCTACCAAACATACAACCTACCAAAACTGAGTGATGAAAAAGTAGAAAACATCGTAGATCAGTATGAGTAAAAAGATCGACTCAGTAATCAAAAACCTCCCAAAAGAAAAGCACAGGACTAGCTGGCTTCATTGCTAAATTCTACCAACCATTTAAAGAACTAATGCCAATCCTTAAACTCCTCTTTTAAAAATTGAGGAGGAGGGACCAGGGATTTAACTCAGCAGCACAGCACCAGCCTGGCAAGTGTGAGGTCCTGAGTTCAATTCCCAGGACCCAAAAAAAAAAAAAAAAAAAAAATTGAAGAGGAAGGAACACTTTTAGACTCATTTTACTAGATCAGCATTGCCCTCATTAGAAAAAAAAAACATACACACACACACAGACAAGGACAATGTAAGAAGAAAGAAACTAAACTATGGGCCAGTGCCCCCCTGAAATATAGGTGCAAAAATCCTCAAAATGCCAGGCAAGCAAGCCCTCCCTGCAAATTGGCACCATATGCAGCTGCTGTGGGGAGAGCCAGACACCAGCCTTTTCCCTTGAGTCAGTGCCATTTGCAAACTGCAGGGGAAGAGAACAAGAGGTCAGCAAGAAGCAAGCCCTCCTTGCAAATCAGTGCCATGCACAAGCTCCTGTGGGGACAGCCAGATGCCAGCCCCTTCCAGTGCTTGGGCTGGGAAACAAGAAGAGCCAACACACAGCTGACCCCACTGTAAGCAACCAGCTGACCCGGAGAAATACAGGCTGCCATGATGGCTATTGAGGTTGAATACAATTTAATGCTTGTAATGTTTAGTGTTTCACTGACTTTGCAGGTCTAAAGCCAGTGGTCTGATCATCTATTCAGAGGATGGCAATGCACAGTGTAGCATCTATGGGGGATCGCCTTTAAAGGGTGGTGGCCATTGTTGATTACCTATTGGCTTGTTTTGAAGTCCTGTATCATTTTCATTGTTTTGGTGGGTTGGGTTTTATTCTGTTTGGTTTTATTATATCCATGGCATGGGCAGCTATTTCAAAGATAGCAAGATATATTATGGTAGCCATTTTGGGTTTACTGTTGTCTTGTTTTGAGGTCCTTTCTTGCATACATTGTTTTGTTTTTACTGGTTCTATTGTGTTCTGTTTCGTTTGATTTTTTACTGTCTGAAGGTATCTGTAGCTATTTTGAGGACAGCAGGAGGCATTGTGGTAACCATTGTTGATTTCCTATTGTTTTGAAGTGCTGTGTCACTTACCCTGACTTGTTTTGATTGGCTTTGTTCTGTTTTGTTTGGTTTTATTCTTTTTAAAATAAAATTTTAAAATGCCAGGCATGTGCTTTACCACTGAGCAAGGTTCTCAGTCCTCATTTTGTCAGTTCTTAGCATTATGTTTTATAATGTCTTATATTAACTCTTTGAAATAAAAAATTTAAGTACATAATAGTTCATGAGAGTACATACTGTGCTGAGTACTTTCCTACCTTCCAAGTCCTAACTCCAACTTTAATGTCATTGGAATCTGTGACTATAATTCACTTTACATTTATATAAATGAATAACACTTTAAAAACCATCGGTGTGAGCCAGGTGTGGTAGCGTACCCTGTAATCTCAGCACTCAGGAGGCTGAGGCAGGAGGATCACTGTGAGTGTGAGGCCAGCCTGTGCTACGTAAGCAAGTTCAAGGCCTGCGCTACCCAGCAAGATCCTGTCTCAAAAAGAAAAAGAACAGTTAATTTGGGTATCTTAGAATTTAAAATGTTGCTCTTGATGCTAAAAGCCTTAGAAACTCTGACAAAAACAGCCTGAGCTACTACCACTGTCAGCCTCTGCTATAGCTGTTGCAGACCTAGCTCCCCCAAAATGATAATTTGAACCAAAAATGACAAGTTCTGGGGCTTTTTTTTTTTTCCATTTTAAAATAACCTAGACATTTCCTTACTTTACAAATAAGAAAACTGCAGTTCAGAGACTTACTGCATTTTTGGACTCCTGACTTCCCATTCACTGCACTTTCACTACTTCTCATGGGCATCACTTTACAACAGGGGGACCTGTCTGTGGCCTGTGAGCAGCTGGGCCACACAGCTGGAGGTGAGCAGTGGACGGGCCAGCTGATGTTTTTACCGCTGTGCCCCTGCTGCTTTACTTCCTGAGCCCCGCCTCCTGTCAGATCAGTGGCTCAACAGTCGGTTCTCAAGGAGCGAGAGCCCCACTGTGAGTTGCGCGTGAGCGATCTAGGTTGCTTTCCCTTCATGAGACTGTAACCCCCAAACCAACATCCATACCCTACACACACTGCCCATCTCCACCCCCGGAGAAACCAGTCCCCCGTGTCACAAAGGTTGGGGATTGCTGCTTTAGAAGAGCGATAACATGGCTCTTGCTCCTCATAGTGAGGTTTATTTCGATTGCCTCAGTAATAAAGGTTCAAGTCAGTGTATGTGAAAAAGAAAATAATTGCAAATGCTTAAGTAATTTGTACCAAACAAGTGTAATAGTTAATATTTTTCAACATGATTACTGATTATTTCAAGAAAAGTTAACCTGTTGTGAGTGACTAGATTTCTGCTAATGAAAACTATTGGGAATGGGTAAAGTCTTAACACAATTTTGTAGTACTAAGAATTGTGAAGTTCATTTGGGTATTAATTGTCCAGGATATTTGGATATGTACAGAGCACATATAGAGTCATGGTCCGAATGATAAGGAATTTTAGATTGCTCAGTTGCTGAAGGAAATCAGTATTGTTTGCCAATAAAACTTAAGTGCCTGTGACAGTGGCATTGCAAGAAGATTTTAATCACAATTGAACAGAAAAGTAGAATCAGATAAAACTTCTTTTTAAATTCTATAATCCTGGCCATTTGAGGACTGTGGGAGAGGAGAACAAGAATTCACCAAGAAGCAAGCCCTCCCTGTGAATCAGTGCCATGTGCAGGCTGCCCGGGGGACAGCCAGACCCCAGGTCCTTCCAGCACAAGGGCTGGGAAACAAGAGCCAACCCCAGCCCGCCCCACCCTCACCCTGTAAGCAACCAGCAGATCTGGAGAAACACAGGCTGCAATGATAGGTATTGAGGTGAACTGCAATTTGATGCTTGTGGTGTTTGGTGTTTCACTGACTTTTCAGGTTTAGGGCCAGTGGTCTGATCATCTATTCAGAGGATAATGGTACACAGTGTGGCATGTATGAGGGATCTCCTTCTGAAGGTAGTAGCCATTGTTAATTCCCTATTATGTTTTTTCTTTTAACTTTTAAACAAAAGAAAAGTAAGAAACCAAAGCAAAACAATTTCACAACCAGCCAATAAGAGAGTAACGATCATCAGCACATTGCATATTACTATATTCACAAATTATTTAGGATAAAAAATAAAAACATGAAACATTATCCAACAAAACTTTTGCCTCAATGAATCAAGAGAAACCTGCTATGTGACTGTCTTTTTTGTTATGATTGCCCTATTATTTTCAAATAAACATTTTGCATTAAAAATGAAATCTGAAGATGACCCTGAGGAAACTACTTTTCACTCAAAATTCTTTTTCTTTAGCTGTCTTAACTAATTTTTTATATACTTAGATTTTGTTTCAGTTCATCACACCAGTGCAACAATGCGATGGTTATGTATGTGTGACTTACTTAGTTCACTGAGAAGTATATTTTCAATACTCACCCATTTAAGAGTGAAAATGTCTAGTTCATCATTCTTTATAGCTGAGTAATATTCCATTATATAGAAATACCACTTCTTTTTTATCCATTCCTCAGTCAAGGGACATTTAGGTTATTTCCAACATCTGGCTATTATGAACTGGGCAGCTATATACATAGGTGCACATATATCGCTGTTGTAGGATGTTTTTAGTTCTTTGGGAAAGATACCCAGAAGAAGAATAGATGGGTCAAATGGGACCTCCAATCCTAGCTTTTTGAGGAATCTCCACACTGACTTCCACAGTGGTTGCACCAGCCTACACTCCCACCAACAGTGGAGAAGGGTTCCTTTTTGCCCACAGCCCTTCCAGTATTTGTTATTGGTTGACTTCTTAATACTAGCCATTCTTTCTGGGGTGAGGCAGAATCTCAGTGTTACTTTCATTTGCATCTTGAATGGCCACTTGAACATTTTTTCACGTATTTATTTGCTGTTTGTACTTCTTCATCTGAGAAGTGTGTGCTCATCTCAGATATCCATTTTTGGATTGGGTCTTTAAATCTGGGAGGACTGATTTTTTTAAGTTCTTCATAGGTTTTCGATATTAATCCTTTATCTGAGGGACAGCTGGCAAACATTTTCTCCCAGATTGTGGATAGTCGCTTCACACTGTTAGTGGTTTCTCTTGCTATGCAAAAGCTTTTCAGTAGAATGAGATCCCATTTGTTGATTCTTTGCAATAATTCCTGTGCAGTCTGGCTTTTATTCATAAAGTCTTTGCCTACACCAATGTCTTCAAGAGTTTTACCTACTCTATCTTCCAGCGGATTTAATGTTTCTGTTTTAATGTTGAGATTTTTAATCCATTTAGATTTTAACTTAGTACATGGTGAAAGATATGAGTCTAATCTTAATCTTTGGCATGTGGAAAGCCAGTTTTTCCAACCTCATTTATTAAAAAGGCTATCTCCCAGTGAATGTGTTTGGCACCTTTGTCAAAGATAAGATAGCTTAGTGTGTCTGGTTGTTTCTGGATCTTCTAATCTATTCCATTGATCCTCGGGTCTGTTTTTTTGCCCATACCACACTGTTTTTATCACAGTAGCTTTATAGTATAATTTCAGGTCAGGAATTGTGATGCCCTCTGGCTTGTCTTTGTTGCCCAGGATCACCTTTGCTATTCTAGGTCACTTCTTGTTCCAGATGAATTTTAGGATTGTTTTCTCTAATTCTGTAACATAGGTTATTGGTATTTTGACTGGGATTGCATTGAATCTGTATAACAGTTTTGGAAGTATGGCCATTTTGACTATATTGATTCTTCCTACCCGAGAGCATGGGATGTCTCTCCATTTTCTAATATCCTCTTCACTCTCCTTTTTCAGAGTACCATAGTTTTCAGTATAGAGGTCTTTCACATCTTTTGTTAGATTGATTTCTAAATATTTCAATTTTTTGGATGCTATTGTAAAAGGTATTGTTTCCCTAATTCCTCTCTCAGTGAGATTGTTACTCGTGTACAAAAATGCTATTGATTTTTCAGTATTGACTTTGTAACCAGCTACATTGTTAAATCTGCTTATTAAATCTAGAAGTCTCTTGGTGAAATTTTTGGGATCTTCTAGGTAGAGTATCATGTCATCTGCAAATAATGCTAGTTTATCTTCTTCCTTTCCTATCTTTATTCCTTTTATTTCTTTCTCTTGTCTTATTGCTCTACCCTATTATGTTTTGAAGTCCTATATCATTTTCATTGTTTTGGTGGGTTGGGTTTTATTCTGTTTTGTTTTGTTTGATTTTGTTATATCCGATGGCATGGGCAGCTATTTCAAAGATAGCAAGATACATTATGGTAGCCATTTTGGATTTACTGTTGTCTTGTTTTGAAGTCCTTTCTTGGATTCATTGTTTCGTTTTTATTGGTTCTATTGTGTTCTGTTTTGTTTGATTTTTACTATGTCTGAAAGTATCTGTAGCTATTTTGAGGACAGCAGGAGGCATTATGGTAACCATTGTTGATTTCCTATTGTCTTGAGGTGCTGTGTCACTTAGACTGGTTTGTTTTGATTGGCTTTGTTCTGTTTTATTTTGCTTGATTTTATTCTCTTTAAAATAAAAATAATAAAAATAAAAATAAATTCTATAATCCCATACAATGTCTGTGTAAATAAGTAAATTGGGAAAATGCTTTATTAAACCCTACTTCTAACTGCTGATAACCACATTGGAGATATACTCACTATTTTGCCAACAATTACCAAAAATAGCAACACTTTTTGGCTAGAAATTTTGGCTACTTTGCTATAGTGGTAAAAGATTATTTTTGTTTTATTTTTAATTTATAAGGTCTTTTATTCCATCACTGGGAGATAATTTAGCACATACAATGCATAAAGTAGTGTAAATTCATGTATAAGTAAAACTCAAATACTGCACATTATACAAGCTCCCAGGTACACTTCTGGGATCTTGGTAAGTAGGAGTGTGATACAGATGAGTGGAAGTAATAGAAAAAAGAGATGAGAGAAGGGTAGAAGAGAGGATGGAGGTCTGGGAAATGTAGATGATTTATCTTCATTGCAGTGTGAGTAGACCACTGGAGGGAGGAGGAGAGAAGGAATGCCTAGACCTTGATACGAATAGTATAAATTCAAATGATAGGGGAGGCTAAACAAATGAATGAAACTTCCACATAAGCGCGCACACACACACACACACACACAGAGTCTGCCAAAAAGTTTATACTCACTTCAGGGAAAGAGAAACTTGTATAAATAGAGACATCATGAGTTGAATATAAGTTACATTTGGCCTCTACAACTACAAGAGGCGCTTAAAATATTACCATCAGCTTCCAGATGCTTTTCAGTACAGCCAGTCACTGCTTGGGTAACCTTGGTCATTGAGATAGCTGCACATGTGTTTTTAGTTTCTTCTCTAAGGACCAGTAGTGTAGTAGAGTTTTCTGCAATTTATGACATCTTCTAAGGTCCTCCATATTAGGATAACACCATCTGTTGAAAAAACTTACTATTTTTCTTTTCCTGAAGTATATATGCATTATCTTGGTGTAGTCTGTATATTATAGGAATGTATCCTTTAGAGTTTGATGTGGTAGCTGTTTTATATCCTTGTTTTTAAAAGGAAAAAATGTAGTGTCTTTTTTTTTAAGTTTTATGTCTTTGAAATTTTTTTAAGAGTACAGTTTTCTGGTCATCATTTAGAAAGTTAATCAGAGTTTAACTAGAGTGACATTTGAACATTTTTAATAGTAAAGAAGAATTAGAATATTTCCATTACTAATACCTCTGTTTTCCTTGACATATTCTAGATTGGCTATTTTATAACCCTTTTACTGCTCAGACTTTGATGTTTTTCTTCTTAGTTTATGTGGGATTCTTTTATAAATAAAAGAACATTTATTACACATTTTTCTCACTATGTTGCTGTGCCCTTTTTTGTGAAATACACCATTGAATATCAGGTTTTCATTTTTATTTCTTTTACTTTTAAGCTTAGAAAATCTTGACTGTTTTAAGGCACCTCTAACTCAACATGTGTAAAACATTGAGCTCATAATCTACCTTACCTCCTACACATGTACACTCAAATTTCTCTGACTAATTAATCTTTTATTCATTTTACCCCTAATTACAACTTAAAGCTATCCAGTCCTTCCACCTCTACTACCAGAAAGTCATATCAAGCTACCATTATCTCTCATCCTTATTGTTAAAATACTCTTTTAACTGGGCGTAGTGGTGTATATTGAGGCTGAGGCAGGAGGATTGCCAGGAGTTTGAGGCCAGCCTAGGCTGTAGCAGCCTGAACTACATAGTATAAGACCCTATCTCCAGCAAATAAATAAATAAACAAACAAACCCATTCGTCTCCTCACTCCTTTCCAGGCAGTTGTCATGCTATCATATTATTTTCCAGACGAAAACTTAAAACCATTTGGAGGCAGCTCATGGTGAAGGCAAAAACCAAAACTTTTCCTTTGAGGTAGCACTTTTTAACTACATCTACAGCCTCGTTTCATTTCCCGTTCACTTCTTGTCTGCAGTCACTCTGGAGTCCTCAGCTCACTGCTCCCAGCAGGTCAGCCTCAGAGTCTCTGTGCACGGCTTTTAAATCATTTCCCTGTCATACTCCTCCTCTTCCTGCTCCTCCTGCTCTTCCTTCTCCTGTTCCTCCTCCTGCTCCTCCTATTCCTGCTTCTGCTCCTCATCCTCCTCCTCCTGCACCTCCAGCTCCTGCTCCTCCTGCTGCTCCTACTACTCCTGTTCCTCCTGTTGCTACTCCTGCTCCTGTTCCTCCTGCTCCTCCTGCTGCTACTCCTGCTCCTCGTGCTCCTCCTCCTGCTCCTCCTCCTCCTGCTTCAGTTCCTCCTCCTCCTTGTCCTCCTCCTGCTCCCCCTCCACCTACTCCTCCACCTGCTCCTCCTACTCCTCTTACTCCTCCTATTCCTGCTCCTGCTCCTCCTCCGCCTGCTCCTCCTCCTCCTGCTCCTCCTTTTCCTCTTCCTCCATCTGTTCCTCCTGCTCCTCCACCTGCTCCTCCTGCTCCTCTTCCTCCTCTTCCTCCTCCTCCTGCTCTTCCGCGGGCTCCTCCTGCTTCCCCTCCTCCTCCTCCTCCTGCTCCTCTTCCTAACTCCTATCTGGAAGATGCATTTAGTTTACCTAGGGAAGCCTTCTCTGTGTTAGCAGGGTCAGGTGCTAGCATGGTACCATGTTCTTGTCCCTCGCAGCACTGGGTCACTGCTGCAGCTCTAACATGTACTGTGGCCCCTGGCACTTGGCAATCAAGGGAGATCTGATTGAATGCTTAAGTGAGTTAGTGACTGATCATTCCTCAAGCTAAATTTTAGAATCAAGCTTTTAAGTGAAACTAGATTATTAATTTGAGACAATGTAACATCAAAAATGGCATTTTTCAGCCAGGCGTGGTGGTGTATGCCTGTAATCCCAGCACTCAGGAGGCTGAGGTAGGAGGAGCATTGTGATTTCGAGGCCGGCTTGGGCTACAACTCGAGCGCAAGGCCGGCTTCAGCTACACAGTGCGACCCTGCCTCAAAAAACCAGGGCCAGGAGTTTGGCTCAGCGGCTTACGGGCCTGTCAGGCAGGCGCGAGGTTGTGAGTTCAATCCCCGGTGCCACAAAAAACAAACAAACAAAAGGCATTTTTCATTTATTTGAATCTTTTAATCACTTGTA
The DNA here is from genome assembly GCA_004363535.1 of Dasyprocta punctata. Lineage (NCBI taxonomy): Eukaryota > Metazoa > Chordata > Mammalia > Rodentia > Dasyproctidae > Dasyprocta > Dasyprocta punctata. Next base: position 13,829 of record RJWM01028335.1, on the reverse strand, counting down.
TATTAAACATTACATATTAAAGTTATCCTTTTATGTTATAAATGGAATCTCTAGCGTGTTTTTATTTTTTGTCTACAGTTCTAGAGATGGAATCTAGTTGGTCATTGTTGCCGTTTAGGAGTTTGCATTTTTATTTAGTTATATAAGTGTTCACCTACTTTACTTAGAATTTTACTGTTAGAGGTCGGGGACAAGATGGCGGAACAGTAAGCAGCATAGTAAACAGCCTCCCTGAGAGATACCGTCCAACTGCTGGAATATAGCGTTGTGGAGAAGATAAGAAGGAAGGAGGTGGGTTCTGTGGGCTCAGGAAGACTCTAAAGTGAGAATTGAAGCCCACAGAAGGAGTAAAAAGAAAAACTTAAACAAAGAAGGCAGTAGCTGGCTGCACCTCTGCCCGGAGCCGCACCCGCTGTGTAAGAGGAGCTGCTGGAACCTGGGAATGCACGATCAAGGTGCCACTGTGGCGGTGGTGACCCTGGAAGCCTCTGCCGAGAGAGCCAGCATTGGAGGAGAGTGGCAGGGGGAGCAGACCTGGAGGACTGAACTGGCTGAAGGTGAGTGCAGGGGACTCCATCCTCCTGCAGGAGACAGAGATTGGCCAGGAGCATTTTGGAGTCGGGCTGTATGGGCCCGGGGCCAGAGCTGCTCCTGGCTTCCTCCAGCAGCTCCTAGCTGGGTGCAGACCGGTAGAAATTGCTCCGACCGAGCCCTGCCCCTGTGCGCATTCTGGGGGCCGCCTCGGAGGCTCCCTGAGGGTGACCGGCTTGGTCTGGACACTGCGGTTCCACTTGCACTTCAGGGGCGGTAGCAGAGGATCCCGCTGGTGACCAGCCCAGGTTTGCAGGTGGCGGCCCCGCCCCTGCGCGCACCCCACCAGCCATCAGGGAGCCAAGATGGGCTGGGGAAAGGCAGCAGACAGCGCTGCAACAGCGCACACAGTGGCCACCATCAGATATCCATAATCAGCACTGGCTAGAAGAACCAAACAGTCTCACTTCAGAGAAATTGCAGCCAATGCCAGGAATGCCCAGGTCCCCAGTACCCATTTGTCCAGAAGAACCCAGGAATATGTCAAGACAAAGAAGCAAAAAGCAGTCTCTGGCCTCCAATCCAAGCAAAGCAAATCCAGGAGATGCAAACGCAGAAGAGATCGAGAGTCCCACAACTGAAGTTTCTGAGGTGATTGCAACTGAACTAAAGAAACAACTTCATGAGTCTATAAAAGAAATTAGAACAGAAATACTAACTCAACTAAAAGAAGAAATGAAAAACATAATAAAAGAATTACTAGGCATCCCTAAAGGAGACATAGATGAAAAAATGGAGCATAGGAAAATGAGGGAAGCCTTGAATGATCAATACAAAAAAGACTTAGAATACATGAAACAGATTCAGAGAGTTAACCAGGAAATCAAAAACTCCAATGAAAGTTGGCAAAACCACTTGAAAGAAACTGAAGATAGACTTTCAAACCTTGAAGACAGATTTGCAGCTTGTGATCGTGAAAGGAAAGATCTCTTAAAAATAACAAGGAACCTGGAAGTAACAATTCAACAGCTGCAAGACAACCCAAAGAAACTTAAGAAGAAAAGGTGTGAGTGAAAAAGCAGGGGTCAATACAAATGAAATTAAGAGTCTATTTACAGAAATAATTTCAGAAAACTTCCCAAGCATGGGAAAAGGAAGTGACTTTCAGATAAGTGAAGCATATAGAACTCCATCTAGCCATAGCCAAAATAAATCTACACCCAGACATATAATAATCAAGATCCCAGAAATTCACCACAAGAACAATATTAAAAGCTGTTAGAGACAAGAAACAGATCACCTACAAAGGAAAACCCATCAGAATCACAACAGACTTCTCAACACAAACTATCAGGTCAAGAAGAGCTTGGAGTGAAGTATTTCAAGCCCTGAAAGAAAACAACTTCCAACCCAGATTGATGTACCCTGCAAAACTATCTTTCAAAATTAATGGAGAAACAAGATATTTCCAAGACCACAGCTCCAGAAACAGTAGCAGAGGGATATCACCGAGTGGGGCAGACAATTGAATTAGAGAGTAAAAATGGGTAGACAAGGGCAGGGAAGTGGCATGGCAGAGATGAGGCAGTGCATGTTGGCCTTAACCATTAAAGTAGATGACCTGAACTCACCAATAAAAAGAAACACAGGCAGAGTGGATCAGGAGATAGGATCCACCAATATGCTTTATACAAGAAACACCTTAAGCTTGAAAGGGGTTCATAGACTGAAAATCTAAGAAGAGAGAACAATGCTGTATGTGACAGGGAACCAGAAAGAAGTGGGGGTAGCTTGCCTGTTAGCTACAGAGTGGACAAGAAAGATAAGGCATTTTTATCCAATGGAAGGCTACTCAGCTATAAAGAAAAATAACCTCAAACCTCTTGTAGATAAATGGATACAACTTAAGATCAGGTTCATGGATGAAATGGCCCAGAGCCACATAGGTGAGCATCATGTTAGCTCCCTAGTACAAAAAAAAAAAAAACTGAAGAAATTAGTAGGATTCAAAATACACAATACATATTGTAAAAATGAAAGGGGAGGAAGTGTCTAAAAAGGGCAGGCAGTGGCCATTGTTAATCTATCATCAGGATTTGAGTCCTGTATTGTTTATATTGAGCTGTTTAGTTTGGTCTTATTTTATCTCAATTTGCCTAATTTTATTATATTTGATGGCATAGACAGCTATTTCAAAGATAACAAAATACATTATGTTAGCCATTATTGATATCTTATCACCTTGTTTTCTTTCATTGTTTTGTTTGGAGTGATTTTATCCTATTTTGATTTGTTTGATTGTATTATGATTCATGATATAGGCAACTGCTTAGAAGATAATATGAGGCATTATAGTAATCAGTGTCACTTTACTATGTATTGTTTCCATGGTTTTGTTTTTTATTGGTTTTATTCTGTACTATTTAGTTTGATTATATTATGCCTAATGGTATGGGCAGTTATTTTGAAGATAACAAGAGGTATTATAAAGGGAAAGGAGGAAAGAAGGAAGGGATAAGGAAAAAGACATAAATTTATATATAGGTATACATAAGATAGTTAAAATGACTATACTACTAAATGCATTAGTTATTGAAAAAGAACAGTTAATACTCATATGATGAGATCAGTTTTACAAGTCTATATCTGTTAATCTAAATAACCCCTTTGAAGGTAACGATATGCAATATTACAACCACTGTCAAATTCCAATAATCTCATTTTGTAAACCTATAATGTTATAATATTGGATTTGTTGTTGTTGCTTGTCTCTTTTGCTTTTTTTTTTCTTCTCTGTGTCTTTTTTCTCTAAAATAAAAAAAGAATTTTACTGTTAGAAAAGTGTATGTTTTATAGCTGATGTTATCTAAAATAAAAGATGCTTACATAATTTTTTACCTCCATTGATGATTAACTTTTTTATCATACAACTGGGGAAGATTCTCATTAGGTTTTAGTCAGAGTATTCCTTATTGGGGGTGGGGGGCAGCTTCTGGGCAGTCTCCACCTTTGACCATTGAACACATCTTCTAGTTTGAGAAAATCTTACAATTAGCATCTGTATACAACTTAGAGCTTATACAGTTCTTCATTTTGTTACTTTTCCGTAATTCCTGTAAGCAAGGTTCATTTCATACTGACGAAGAACCGAGTCTCAGGCACGTTGAAAGACTTCCATCGGCATTCAGCTGTGCGATCTGAGCCAGTCTTGATACCGTAGTCCTTATTCTTAAAACGCTCATGCTGTTGTTCACGTGCCGTGTTGCTCTGCACTGTGTGCATACAACAATCTGAAAGTACTTAATTGGATTCCAGGGAGTTAAAACTAAAATATTTCTAGAATATGACTGTATCATATTTTTATTTACATTTTAATGTATTATTCATTTGGAAAATCATTTTAAATCTTTCTTGTAGGAACCTCCAGAAATTTAGCCTTTTTGGGGACATAAGTGTTCTACAACAGCAAGGAAGTTTGTCAAATACATACCTCAGCAAGGTGGACCCTGATGGCAAAAAAATTAAACAGTAAGTTATATAATTAGTAGATAGGGTTTATTTTAATGACAATCCTAGCTTTTTTCTGTAAAGTTATGAAATGAGCAGAAGAGTAATGATTTTGTTTTCTGAAAGAAAACTTTGGGTTGAATAGAAGTTAACTAATGAGGGAAAATGTATCTCAGCAGTACATGCATTTATCTGTTTCAAAAATCATTATTAAAAAACTAGAGCTGTTTGTGAGATCATTATGCCTGTTTTCCTTATAGAATTCAGCAGCTGTTTGAAGAAATACTGAGTAATAGTAGGCAACTGAAATGGCTGTCCTGCGGGTTTATGCTGGAAATAGTGACCCCAACTTCACTGTCATCTCTCTCTAACTCCGTTGCCAACACCATGGAGCATCTAAGTTTACTGGACAACAATATTCCTGGTAACAGCACTCTTATCACTGCAGTCGAACTGGAGCGATTCGTGAATCTGCGCTCACTTGCTCTGGACTTCTGTGACTTTACAGCTGAGATGGCAAGAGTCTTAACTGATAGCAACCATGTGCCTTTGCAGCGACTGTCTCTCCTGGTCCACAACATTTCTGTGATGCACAAGTCTCTGGACAACATGCCAAACGATGAGCATTGGAAAGCCCTCTCACGAAAGAGCGCCAGTCTCCGCGTCTATATAATGGCATTTGATATCAAAAGTGAAGACATGTTGAAGATCCTGAAGCCCAGTATACCACTGGAGAGGATTCACTTCGACAGCTACGTCACTTGTGTTTCAGGGGCTATTGTGGATCTCATATCCAGGCAGTATGACAAGTTCCTCACTCATTTTATATTGATGAATGATGTGATCGACACGTCTGGCTTTCCAGATCTTAGTGACAACAGAAATGAAGATCCATTGGTTTTATTAGCATGGAAGTGCACAAAGCTCTCTCTTCTAGCAATTCATGGTACGTAATTTTGTTCACTATAATTTGCTATTAGCATTACACATAAAATAGTTTACACTCATAAAAAGATACGCTAAGACATCTTACAACAAATTGATATGCATGCTGTTACACTTAAGTTTATAAAATACATCTCTTAGAAATTGAAAGTCACACCTCAGCCCCCAAGCATTCTGCTCCAACTTCCCTCTTTATCTTCTTTCATATGGTATTTTACACACAGAAGCCATTTGAAATTAATTCGGCTAAGAAGACACACATACTTGCAATAAGTATTATTTCCTCTAATCACAAGATCCCCTGAAAAGCATTAACACAGAAGGAAAGGAAAATTTTTTTTGTGTTTACCACCTCATCTTTTAGATCCAAGATTTTTTTTTTTTTTTTTTCGTCTTTTTGAGACAGGGTTTCACTATGCAGTTCAGACTGACCTTTAACTCACTTTGTAGCCCAGGCTGACCTGAAACTCACAGTGATCCTCCTGCCTCAGCCTCCCACATACTGGGATTACAGGTGTGTGCCACCATGCCTGGCCAGTTCTAGACATTGATGTATTAGTTGGTATGGTTCTTTTTAAAAATGATTCCATCAATTGTTTATTTCATAGTGGGGCCATTCATCTTAACATGAACTATTTTTGTTTGAGTAAAGTCGCTGTTCTGATAAATTGAAAGAACATTTCATTTTTTCTAATACTTAAAGACAGAAAATAGTCTGTAAGAATGTCTTAAATTCTCTTTCTTAGCTCTGTTTCATTATTTTTGAAACTTTATAGCATACTTATGTATGGGAATGAATGTGTATTATTTTTCATGTTTTGCTTTATAATTTGGCTGAACATTGGAGGTAGTATCAAAGAATAAATCAATACTGAAAGTACAAAAAAATACTAAAAGTGTTAAGTAAAATGGGGACTTTAAAAAATGACACATTATTTGAAAGTTATTTTAAATCAGTGTTCTTTGTGGGGTTTGTTTGTTTGTTTGTTTGTTTTGAGACAAGATTTCACTATGTAGCCCAGGCTGGCCTTGAGCTCACCAATATCCTCCTGCCTCAGCCTCTTGTGTGCTGGGATTACAGATAAGTGCCACCACATCTGGATCTTAAATCAGTCTTTTTTTTCCCCCCTCTTCTAAAAGGTTTATTGTATGCTAAATATATGTGTTAAATCAGTCTTTTAAAATTCCTTTTTTCTTCTAAGAAATAACATGTTGCCAGGCACGCTGGTGCATGCCTGTAATCTTAGCACTTGGGAGGCTGAGTTAGGAAGGTAACTGAGAGTTCAGGACCAGCCCAAGTTACATAACAAGACTCATTCACGGAAAACCCAAAGGAAAAAAAATAACATGTTCAGTACAGGTGAAGTTCCCCCACCATCCATTCCCCTTTACCCCCTCCCAGAATATTCTCAGGTTGGTGCATATCATTCCCATAACTTTTATACTTCACACATTTGCTACTGAAAATTGACAGTTTCTCTTCAAAATTTAAAGCGTCACTTCATAACTTTGGATTGTGAAGCACCATAGGAAATGATTTTTTTACAATTGAAAAATATTAATTTCTCGTGTATTGTTAATATGTACATATATATGAAGTTGTTTTTTGTGATACATCACTATCCAAAACTATAAAATTTATTTATATATTCTTTAAACTTTAAATATCTTATTTTACTGCATGAGTATCAGGATTACGTCGCCACGCACAGTGGTATCCTTGGAGACGGCATCAGAGGTCTGGCCTTTTGTGTGGCGGGGAGGGGAACCTAAATAGTCTAGATCTCTTGCCTAATTGCAGTCTGTGGTTAAAGCGAAACGACCAACAGGAAGATCAAAATTTGAGTCTTCTCCAGAATCACTGAATGCAGAAAAGACTAACTTATCAAAGAGACAAAATAAAATGTTTGGCGCTAACTGTTGTCTTTTGCTTGTTTTTAAGGTTACACGGTGTGGGCACACAACCTCATTGCCATTGCTCGTCTTCGTGGCTCGGATCTGAAAGTGCTTGAAGTCACTGAAGAAAGCATTGATTTCGACCAAGGTGAACTGGCTGACCAGGATGTGGATCCAGTGCACAACCTGATCGAGCAGGTGTCCCTCGGCCTGGGCCAGCCTTGGCACGCAGTCATGGACATCGAATCCCTCGGCGTCTTCACTGAACCAAATCGTCATTTTTACAGAGAGATGCAAACCTTCAGCGAAGACGTCTAGCTTTTTTTTTAATGTACAATTCCTGTGGTTACATATGCAAGTAGGGTCCCTTTTTTTTTTTTCAGTAGTGTGAATTAATCCCTTTGTGCTGTGTTTAATCAGTATTAGCTTTATAGAATTATATATGTATATTCTACTTCTTGATCAAAGAACGTAGTCGGGTATTGGTTTAGAAGTTCAAAGTGACATTGTGTAGGGCTTTCACGGTTAATGGAATCCTTACCAGACCTTAAGGACATACAACCGAAGACTGTCTGAGGTTGCTGGCTAACTTTGTTTTTCACTGAGTTACTCTGCCTTTTTGATATTTTTATTCTTTGTGTGTCAGAGTTCAGAGCTCAGGAGCCAAAATATTTTTATACGTATGTGTATATATATATATATCCATAGCCTGGTGGATTTGTATGCAATGCACTGCATCTATGTATTCCAGCAGCATTTCATTAATTTTGATTTGAAATGGAAGAGGGAAAGATACTATGGTCCCAAATGGTTATCTTTAACGCAAAGCCAATTCACTTTCATTACCTATATAATAGTTGGTATCACCAATTACCATGGTGAATCTCATATAGTAGTAGGGTAGAATATTGCTTAATCCATTTTTTTAAATGCATTTACATAAACATGAATACTCAAATTGTTGGATTTTTTAACTATATCTGACATAATTTTATTCATCAATTACATTATACATTAAGTTAGCTTTCCAGCCCAGATTTCAAGTAGCGGAGGAAGAAAGAAGCTATTCCATGGTAAAACCTCCTGAACAAAATCACAGTAGAGTTGTCAACACACATGCTTAAAAACATTAGTCGTGAAATCCCTTGCAACGAGTCACTGGATTTTTCTCTGTCAGCACGCGTGTCAGCTGCCAAAGAATAGACTTAAATGAAGTGCCCACATGCTGGCAGGGGCCGGCCCACTCTGGCCAGCCAGATACTGCTAGATTGTAATATTTAAGGTCGAATTTCGACCTGTGGTACACAGCTGTGCTGTGGCTCAGTCAGCAACCTCAACTCTGAAAAAACAAAAAAAAAAAAAAGAAAAAAAAAACATGCACCTGTTTCACTGTGAATAGTGAATGTAAAGGAAAGAAAGGAAAAACTGAAAGCTTGTTCTATCATAGGTATGAGCTGCTATTATACATGAAGAACATTCCATGAAGTATGTTTTAAAACCTTGTTATATCTGAGAGGCTTTAAAAGCCAATTTAACTGTTTCAGGGCAACCGCGGTACAGACGTGGTCTCTGTGAGACTTCCACCTGACCCCAGTTTTAAGTGGTACGAATGTTGTGCATTTAACGTTAAAGGACAGTCTGCAATAATAAAGTAAGTAGCCAACGTGGGTGCCCAGCAGTGCTGAGACCTGGCTGCTCTATTGTAAGCTTTGGAAACACAATTTATGCAACAGATGTCCAGATATGATTCTATTTATGGAAAAAGTTTATATGTTTTACAAATGGTTTTACCATCTTATATTAAATGACCTTCTGACAGGTGTGCACTGTTTTGTCTCCAGTGAGCACATACCATGCGGATTTTATATGTACATCAGTAGTGTGAATCCACTGGCACAGTGTGTGGAAATGCCAGATGTGGTGAGATTTTATCTTGTATATGTAATCAGATAAAATAACTCCTGACAGAAACTGTAAGGAAACCAGCCGAATGTTTGACCTGATGACTGATGTTGTATGGTTTATGTTAAATGTATATTCTTTTAATCAATGAATAAAGCATTAAAAAGTGGTCACTGTAATATATTTTATTGTATACAAAGCATGAAATTTTTGAGTTAAATAAACTGCAATAACTCTTACATTGTGTATAATCATATGTTAGCTGCTATTGTATTCTAGCGTAGCAAAGCTTAAAACTTGGGAATACATCAAAAGTTAGGTTGAAAAAAAAAGTTAGGTTGAATAGTTTCAAGGGTTTTAATTTTTTAATTCACTCTGACAAAAGACAAGCTAAAAAGCAGACACGACCAGTTGGCACAAAATCCTAGAAAATTATGCTTTTAGAATACATTACTGATACAGTGAACACTGATAAACTACAGGGGCTTTTAAAAATTCCTATACTGCTGGGGATTTAGCTCAGTGGCACACTAGCAGGTGTGAGGTTGTGAGTTTGATCCCCAGTACCAAAAATAAATACATAAAAATAAAAATTCCTATATGCAGAAATACTTAGCATATTAAATACTTCATAAATCCTTTTAATGCTTTGCTTTGATGTGATTTCTATTCTTGGTTGTTAAAACAGACAGTTCCTACAGGAAAGAAAATGTCTTTTTTTCTGTCTTCTAGCTTCCCTCCTTTAATCATTGCCCTTTTCATTCTGCCTCATCTTGCGATAGTCCAGTGTTCAAAAAGAATTGTCTTTAACACATGCTAATTCCTTCTTAGGTGTATTCAATACCTTTGAATGAATCCGCATGTTTATATACTTAAAATGTATCCAAAGCGTGTGAAAAAGGTCTGCTGTATGAGTAGCACACGCACCAAGGCTGCTGTAGTAAAGCAGTAACCTCAGAGGTTCACTGTCTCCAGTCCTGACTCTGCTTAGCACAAACCCTCCTTGGCGCTTGTGTCTGCATCTCTAAAACGAGGACTGCACTTGGTCATCTGACTGTGAATCTTCACTTGAAAGTCTCAACTGTTCTTAGCCCAGCCACTCACAGACAAAAGATAATCTTTGAACTAAGGTATTAAGTAGTTTGAACATAGTTGATTAAGCTACAGAAAATTTATATATCTAAAATTATCTTCCAGTTTCCCCCACCACCCCAGAATGAAGCAACTGGGGAGCTCGTAGTGAGGCTTCAAAGGAACACTGTGCCTGCAGCTGAACACAGATACCGCACCAACACTAGCTTGCTTGTGCTCTATAACATCAATCAGAGTGGGCCGCAGAAGCTGGTCACATGACACAGTGCTAATTGAGTGACCTGTAAGCAGGTGTTAGTAATTCCCAAGGACCAAACCATGTCTAAAGCAGTGCCTCCAAACCTCATGTCCCAACACACATAGAAAATACTGTACAAGATAGCAAACTACCAGAAACTGGAACCAAAAATGTTTTACAATTGATGAAAAAATGCAGAGGACTGGAGGCAACAAATTGAAATTGTATAAAATTTTTGAATAAAATTTTATCAAATGTTTTGATAGCCACTCTAAATTTTAATACTGCCTCAAGGAGAAATGCCCAACAAACAGGTATTAAATGTATCTTTACAACCACTCAAGATACTACTGCTGGACATGGTGACACACACCTTTATTCCCAGCACACTGGAGACTGAGGCAGGATGATTACTGTGAGTTCGAGGCCAGCCTGAACTACAAAGTGAGTTCAAGGCCAACCTACACTGCACAGTGAAACACTGTCTCAGAAAGACCAAGAAAAACTAATTAATTAAGAACAAAAATTATTTGAGGTGGGATATCCCAACAGGTTGGCTTTGAAGTTCTGTATTTTTTTTTATTTTTTAATTTTTTTTCAGGTGAGGTTGGGGTTTGGTTCTCAGTGTTGCCCAGACTGACTTTGAATTTATGCTTCCTTCTCAGCCTCCTGAGTAGTTGGAACTACATGCACAGCCGAAATTTAAAAATTTAACAGCTCTTCTTTTTCTTTCTTGAGTATAATGTTGAGATTTCTTGAACAGTAAGTTCTCGACTCACAACTTCTGTCCCGGGAGAACGTTCTTAAGTCGGATTTGTTTTTGTATGACACAGTGAGTCTTACACAGTACACCTGTGAAAGTTCACAACTTGAACGGTCATGGCTCAGGGACTTACTGTAATGTTAATTTCAAATTCAAATGGATTTTCTTCATTACAAATATTTCAAAGAAATGATGCTGCAGTTCAAAATCTCTCACACACAACCCTGATACTAGTTGAGACCACTGAGAGAAGATGGTGGCCACCAAGAAACACAAGTATCTGATACATGAAGGCAATTAGAGGCCCTGCAGGGAACCCTCCTTTCACCCCAACTCCCATCTTCCTCCACACAGTTACACCTGGGGGCATCATGCACCTGGGTGTCCCACCTGCTCTCTGCGCACCTAGCACCTGCTTTGCTCGCAGCTTCCTAGACCCCTTGTCCATAATGGACACTCATCTGGTCAAGGAGTAGTGAGTTTCTGAGTTTGCTCTCTATCCAAGACACTGTGAGATCCAGCTCAATGGAAAGCACCAGGAGCAGTGAACTCAAGCTCCTGGCAGCCTTCGAAGGCCATTGCTTTGGTACAGTCTACTAATTTGGGCTGCTGGTTGTGAAAACAACATAGACGATGTATGGTGTAAGTTTTCGGGACAAGTCGCCTTTTCTGAAAGATTAAAAAAAAAAAAAAAAACTAGGGCAAGATATACCATGTGCTGGCAAGGAAAAGACTTTGGGAACACACATTGTTACTTGCAACACTGGCTGGCAAGGCCAAGATCCAGGTGCTGACCAGGCTGGCGTCCAGCGAGAGCCAGCCTCCCAAGGGCGTGTTAAAGGCTGCATGCTGTAGACAGAACGAAAGCAGATGAAGAAATGAGCAAACACATTCCTGCAAGGCATTTTATACAGTACCATTCATCCAGTCATGAGGACAGAGTCCCCAGGATCTGAACACTTTCTTTAAATTGGGCCAGGTCACCAGATCTCATCTCTCCTGTGCTCGCTACACGTCACCATGCTGGATAACTTTCTTTTCCTCCAGAATTCAAGCTTTTTTTTTTTTTCAGACAAGGTCTCACTGTGCAGTTCAGGCTGGCCTTGAGCTCACTATGTATTCCAGGCTGGCTTCAAACTTGCAGTGGTCCTCCTGCCTCAGCCTCCCGAGCACTGAGACTACAGGCGTGCACCACCATGCTCGGCAGCTCATTTTTGCCTACAGTTGTATTTGTTTCCTCTTTGTGAATGTTATTCTTCCCTCTAAATTCTTATAGTTCACAGTGCAATTCAAAATTCACCTCCTCCAAGCTTTTCTTGACCACCATTATCTGCTCTAATTTTCTTCAGTGTACACAATCTGCAACTGCCTCGCTTGCATTTTCTTTGTCACAGTCTCTGCCCACTGTTAATTTAGAACATAGTTTTACAGGGAGCAGACTGTCCTGTTCACAACTGTTTCCTACACACGAAAACAACACCTAGCATACAGGAGACTCAATTCACATTTGTCAGATGAACGGAGTATTAACATTTGGTTTCTGCATTAATATCAGTACATCTGGAAAATATTCTTAAGGGGGATTATCAGGCAAAGATGACAGAAAAAGATGAGAAAATAGGCTAAAAGGTTTGAAACAGCAGCAAAAAAAAGATATAGTGTCTCTTAAAGAAACACTACACTAAAGAAAAAACATTTGAACATATGACCACGGATATTATAGATGAGTATATCTTACTATCAAGAGTTTTGAATATTGACCACAGTTAAATTCCACCCTCTTAAAAAAATTACTTTTTGGTAAGCACTAATTAGTAGGTGAGCAAGGCATTACAGTACTGTTTCTGGTGGTACAGGTTATAGATAATGGCAACATTGACCCTTTTATTCATTTTAATTTGGGGATTTTGCCAAGACCCACAGGAGCAATGATGTATGAAACAAAACTTCTATCTCTTGTATACATCAGTAATGATATTCCATTTTTATCTAGTCCAACTCTTATTGTTTCTAATTATCTATAACAAATAGAATTTAAAATAATAGACTTGCCGGGGATATAGCTCAGCAGCACAGAGCCTGCCTGGCGAGTGCAAGGTCATGAGTTCGATTCCTGGTACCAAAAATAAAATAAAATAAACATAAAATAAAAAATTACTAAAAAATATTGTTATTAAATGTTCCTTATGGGATTGAAAAGGCAAATTCTCTTCCTAAGTACTTGGTTCACCACTAGATTGAAACAGTACATTTTCTTATGTTTCATGGAATAATGAAGATCTAAAATTAACCAATCATCTGTTTTCATAAAAGTTACTTATAAATGTTAGCGCCAATTTTCCTTCCTGTTAGGCTTCTGTTTCTGTTTTTTGTTGTTGTTGTTTTGGGTGGTGTGGTGCTGGGATTGAATCCAGGGCTCCATGAACACACTCAGCAAGCCCATTAGCACTGAGCTGTATCCTGCTCCCAGTCCTAAAATTTTCTTTGCATCAGAAATATTTAATTTTTTAAAACACTGAATCAATTCACAGCATAAAATGTTACTCATATCTAATTTCAATATTGAAAAATTGTTTAGAAGTCAATTTGTCTAATGCTTCACCTTGTATATGAATAAATTTAAATACATTTAGTTTTTATTATTTATCTTTTTGCTTTAGGTTATAACCAAAAAGTCACGTAATTAACAGTGTGCCACTTTAAAAAGCCTACCACTGATAATTCACATTTTTCTCTAAGCAAGATTGATAATTTCAGGAGTTTATGCAAGAATCTGATCTTAGTCGCATAATTTTGTTCAATGAAGTAGTAACAAAATATTAACTGTTCAGGTTGTTTCTTCCAACTCTTCAATTCTTAATTAGTTCTACAATCTTAATAATGTTTTCCTTTTATATGAATACTCTGAGCAAACTAAAAGAAATTTCACAGGAAATAGGGAGATCGATCTTTTGC
>RJWM01028334.1:0-25722 GCA_004363535.1 Dasyprocta punctata | reverse complement strand
CGATGTCCAAACCAAAGGCAAAGACTGGAGCTTCTCCAAGGAATGGAATGGAATTGTCCTTCCTCCTTCTCTTTATACCGTCTTGGTGATGACCCACCCTAGGGCGGGTCTTCTACACCCTAGGGTGTAGAATTCCTAAGCTCTTTTAGTTAGGCCTCTAAATGTTTCAAGTTGACATAATCAATCAACCACTACAGGGCTAAAACTGCTACTGGAAGCAAGTAAATGATTCCAAAGTCCATATTCATATTCACATACATCGATTCTTATAAACACCATCTAGAAGCTGTTGCCTTTTGATATAAAAAGACTGTAGACTAAAGAGCTTTTCATTAAGCAGGTTGAACTGATAGTTCAGGCATGACAGGTGGTAGAGCTCCTATTGTGGGCAGAGATGCTAGTCATAAGTCAGTTGCTCTTGAAATAATGATTAAAGGTGGGAAATGCCTGAGATGAGTCACTGCTCCCTAACTCCAGTTTTACTTGGCTGTCCTCACATACTGTGTCCCTTTGATAACAGGCGATGGTGACCACAGCATCTACTTACCTCTTTGAAGCCACAGAAAAAAGATTCTTTTTCAAAAATGTGTCTATATTGATTCCTGAGACTTGGGAGGCAAATCCTGAATACCAGAGGCCAAAACATGAGAGCTACAAACACGTAAGTGCCAAAATCTTCTCTAACAAAAAAGGAAATTTTCTGATGCTCCCTAGTTTTGCCACATTTATTGTTTCAGATTCATTCTAAGTATTTTCATTCATGTTCTTGATGTTTAACAATCTTTTCCAACATGCTCAGGCTGATGTTATAGTTGCACCACCGATCCTCCCAAACAGAGATGAACCTTACACCAGGCAGTTCACAGAATGTGGAGAAAAAGCAGAATACATTCATTTCACCCCTGAGTTTGTTCTGGGCAAAAAACAAGATGAATATGGACCATCAGGTAGGAAATTTGGGTAAATGTCTAATTTTCAACAAGCAGATCTGATCTAGGTTAAATGAGAACACTTTGGATCCAGAGACCCTAAATTATAATCCTAACTCTTCTATATATTAGTTTTGTGTGGACCAAACAAGTGATCTGCTTTATCAAAGCTCATTCCCAATTAAATGTGAGTGGAGGAGTTCCTACACTTTGCAATTTTTTTGAACTATATAATCTATGTAAATATACTTAATGCAATGAATAATGGAGCCTTCAGAAATTTTCATAGAGAGTAGGAATAATAAACATTTTCTCAAGACACACTTTTTGGATTTAATTATCCAAACCTCCATAGCTAAATATAAATTACTCAAATGCCAGTTGCATACATTTCAGGTGTGTAGTAAACTGGAAACTGCCATGATACCACTCACTGGTCAATAGAAAACATTCAAAGACGGTTAGTTGCTGATAGAGTTATGTAAATTTTTGTTGTGGCAGATGAAATCATCTCTAATTTATTAATGAAACTAGTAAAATTGTAATTTCATCTACTTCAATCTAAATGTTTAGGCCATTTTTTAAAAGTTAAAGCAGATTGTTTTAAAAAGGCAAGTCACTGTTAAGGATAGCCAATTCATATGTCATTTTCAGTAAAAACTTCTATGAACCCCACACCTCAGAATCATCTCTCCCCTCCTACTGTCTGTTAAGGGAGTATTCATTCAGTCTCTTATCTCTGCCAAAGCTCATGCAGCCCTATCATCATTACCCAGACTGCTTCCTTATGCCAACACTGAAAGCACCATATCCCTTCCCAGCCCAGTGTTACATCTCACCCCAGTTTTTTTTTTACCAGTTTTATTCTCTGTAGCCCCTCTAATCCTTTGCACCCTCCAAGCTGTTCTTTCTTTCCACCTAGCATGTCCAGCAAACTTAGTACAAATAGTTCAATTCCCCCACCACTCCCATGCTTAGCACTTATTTGACTTACTAAATCTCCAGTACTTAATGACTCAGCCAGTCTCTATCTTCTACCACTAGCTGTGATAGAAAAGGAAGACTGTCCCAATTTTTAAGGCCGGTGCCCCCATCTGTCCTCATGACCTTTCCTCCCTCTTCAGCCCTATTCCATAGCTACCAGCTCCTGCCCCCCGCCCCACCTTAAACAGATCTTTATTCCATCAGGTAATATAGGTGTTTGGTAAACTCACATTTTACAAACCATGACCTAAAAGACACAAATCTTTGGAAAAATAAAATGAGGAAGTGTGGCTGGAGGCTGCTACAGCTAATGTTAAGAGTGTGTCTGTACACACACACATACACATACACACACATGCACACACACACATGCACACACACAAGAATGCTACTAGACTAAGAACAAGGTAGCCAAAAATAAGACATCGATGTAAATGGGAGTAGAATTCTAAGTCAGAGGGGCTGCTTTTCAGGTGAGCATGGAAGGCAAGGCAGGCTGAGGGAGCGTGTCTGAGAGAGAACCTTTTTAAAAAGGGAGCAGTAGCAGCAGGCAATTTCACATGGTCTTCAAATCAGTTAAATCCCTGTTGCAGTAGCTCACATGACTTTACCTTCCATGATGAGGGTTATTGTCCAACTATCATTAACCTGGTTTTGTTTATAAAAAAAAAAATTAAACCATTAATTTTGAGGTATAGTGGTGTAGTG
Source organism: Dasyprocta punctata (assembly GCA_004363535.1). Lineage (NCBI taxonomy): Eukaryota > Metazoa > Chordata > Mammalia > Rodentia > Dasyproctidae > Dasyprocta > Dasyprocta punctata. The sequence goes on along the minus strand of RJWM01028334.1, from coordinate 23,101 downwards.
TATAAAGGAATAACTTAGGGAACTTGTTATAATGCAGACTCTCAATCAGTAGCTTTCAGGTGAGCTTGAGATTATTTCCAACAAGCATCCAGGGGATGCTGATGCCCCTGCATTTGGCCACATTCTGAGTAAGAAGGGCATAAAGGTGAGCCCTGACTTTCTTCCCTGCTGCTGTTATTTCTCCTCTACTTTCAGATCTCATTTGAGGTTATTTGAGGTACAGAAGGACACGTTGTGGCAGAAGAGACTTTATTTTTGGTCTCTCTCTCTGTTTCTATTTCCTCTGAAGTTTTCTTCAACCATGCTAAAACAATAATTCTGTTCATTTTTCTATATCTATTCTTTCGTTCTCTGGAAATTCTCATGAATTTACAATCATCTAGCTCCTGCTCTGAAAAATCTCCAGGTTAAAGACTACTCTGTATCATACACATCTTTCTCTTTCTTAATATCTGATATTGCACTTAATATTGAAAGTGCTGTTTTATATAAATAATGTTATATATACCATAATGAATTGCTTCATTTTTAAATTCCCAAAAGGTTATATGGTCTACAATAGTGTTTCTCACTCTTTTCATCCTTCTCAACCTTGTCAGGATCATTTTGAAAAATTTTTTTCTTGACCAATTCATAAAGCATCTTAACATAATAATTACTGTGAATCTGAATATGTTGCTGATAAGGTTCAAGTTTGAAAATCCATAAACCATTGCAATACATAAGACTTTTTGATCTTCAAGAACAGCAATCCAAATCCTAGTTCATTCTGAGCATCAAAAATATTCCATACATGTTTTTCTTCAATATGTTGCACAGTAAAAACATAACATATGAAGTAAAAATATAATGTTATTTAAGCAATAGACTCCTTTTATAAACAAAAGTATGCATATTAGAATTCATGAATATCTAAATGTAAATATTGTTGCAAACAAAAGTTCTCCTTAAAATTTTTGAGATACAGGATTTGTCACTTGAATTCTAGTTACGTGTTTTAAATGTTTTCCCACAGGGAGACTGCTTGTCCATGAGTGGGCCCATCTCCGCTGGGGAGTGTTTGATGAGTACAATGAAGATCAGCCTTTCTACAGCGCCAAGTCAAAGAAAATTGAAGCCACAAGGCATAGCTGCTTAATTTTCTTAAATAACCTCAGACTTTTAATTGGCTTTATTCTCTTTACTCTGATTTGCTCTAAATGACAATAATTTCTCTTTGCCCAATAGCAGAGGATAGATGTAATATGCAGTATTGTTTTTATTTTTATTTTTTGGAAAGTTTATCTTGTTGCAGGTACTTGTCCATTTCAAATACACATAACTTCAAAAGGAAGCGTTTGTTGACAATTTGATACGTTTTGTACTTGCCTAGCATAACTGACAGAACTTGCTTTGACTGAATATAGATACCATGTAGATGGACTTACTTTCCACTGGGAGAAGATTAAATTTGTTCACATTACAGCAAAAAAGAACAAAATGCTGACTGGTTAAGCAGCTCCAAAGTGCTAACTAGGAACTTTTTGAGTTCTATGGAAATGTCAATCTAGCACCATGGTTAATAATAAACTATCTTATTGATATTGAGATGGAGAGAGCAAAATGGTTGGAGACTCCATTTAAAATCAGGTGCCATCAACCTCAGGATGTTATGTCCTGCCAGGGTGAAGGAATTGTCAATAATGTGCATACTGAAAAGTACACGATTTCACTAAAGACCCTTTCTCAATTCTATTGCACCAGTTTTCAGGGATATATTTTGAAAAAATATTTCATTACATTTGTTTATGTCATATCCCTCCAGATAGCTTTCTCCATCCTACAATAGTCATCATGAGTGTTCATATAGATGGCACCATTGTGTTAACAAGTTTGGGGGAATAGAAGCATAGACATGTATAGGAGACTCCATAAATGACTGAAGGAAATCTGGTCATCACTTTCTGACTTTCAAATGAAAATTTATGAGAAAGATGAGATACAGTCACATTCTCACATATCTGCTATGATCATTGCAATCTGTTGCCAATTCCACGTAAGCACGTTTAAAATCCCTCCATCATTCTTTATTCTACTGTCTTTTATGAAAGCACCTCTCAATTTGCTGCCAGTCACATTTCCTTTCGGGTAAGAATGACCTTGAATAATCAAAGCACCTGTAGCTCTGCCTTGTCCCACCTTTGTGTGTGTGGCGGGGAGGGGGATTGGTTTGAGAAATCTGCAAAGAACTTCAAGTTAACGTAGTATCCAGAGAAAATGGTTTCTCAAGTTTCCTCATCCAGCTGCCTGTAGTGCATTCACCAACATAAGGCCAGCAGGAGAGATGGGAAAGCAAGAGCCTGGCTGCTTTAATTGCTAATGAGAACTCAGTCATGTTTATCACTTAAATGTTTCCAACTGATGCTTTTTAAAAATAAGATTCCTTTGATTGAAACACTTAAAATTTGTTAAGAGTGTAGGAAGTAAATGGAACACACAAATGAAACAATTTGATATAAACATCATCATGAACAAAACCACTTAAGGTTTTTTCATTATTAATGACTCAGTTGCCTCAAAAGTTAATTGTCATTTATTTTCAGATGTTCCACAGGTATCTCTGGAACAAACAGATTTCGTAAATGTCAAGGAAATAGTTGTATAACTAGAAGGTGCAGAACAAATTCTACCACAAACTCGTATGAAAAAGGTTGTCAATTCTTCCCTGAAAAAATTCAAACAGAAAAAGTTTCCATAATGTTTATGCAAAGTATTGATTCCGTAAGTATGAAAAGCCTTGTTCCTAGAATTTATAATCGAAGACATACCTGATTTTATTTAATTTATTATTTTCTTTTATGGTGCTGGTGACCGAACCCAGGGTCTTGCAAATGCTAAGCCTGTATTGTACTCATGGTGTTACACCCTCTTCCCCCAACATGTCTGATTTGAAAATGTGTACCTGGGCCACAGGAGGATTAAATTTATTAATATTAAATTATTTAGTCACCGTCTGAGACATGGTAAGTCCTTGACTAATGTTGCCTATTGTTACCATTTTGCTATGTTTACTTTAGTATGATACTGATTCCCATTAATTATACTTCATTCAATTAAAGTATATTTGCCGGGCATTTTAATTTTTTCAGGTTTACAATGAAGTATTTTAATGTATGGTATAGTAAAATTACTTTTTATTTTGTCAACTTTCTAGGTTGTTGAATTCTGCAATGAAAAAAACCATAACCAAGAAGCTCCAAGTCTACAAAACCTAAAGTGCAATTACAGAAGCACATGGGAGGTAATCCGAGAGTCGGAGGACTTTATCAACACCACACCAATGGAGGCACCACTTCCTCCACCTACCTTCTCATTGCTGAGGATCAGTGAAAGAATTGTGTGCCTTGTTCTTGATAAGTCTGGAAGCATGTCTGTAAGTTTGAGTCCACTTTTTCTGGAAATTTAAGTGGGGATAATTACTGTTAGGAACGTACTGTACCCTACCTGTCCCTGGATTGTTCCACATTGCATGGTGGCATAAAGTATCATATTTTCTTATGATTGTGACCACAAGATATTGCAAACAAAACTATTGCAGTAAAAAAAAAAAAAAAAGAAAAAAGAAAAGATGTCAGTAGAATTAAAAAGACCTTACCCAACTGTCTCCAGCTTTTCTCAGGAAGATAGATGGCTTATTGCATAGAACTCCTAGTCAAGATTTATTTCAAAGACCAGAGCTAGAGATTAAAAAATGAAATTTTAATAAACTAAGGCCCTTTTATTGAAAATGTTTGAGAAACTTGAGGATTAATGGCTGCTAAGTGCTATTCCTGGTTTTAAAAAGATCAGCAGTATTCCTCACATAGCATTATCTTATTTGTACCATCTGTATGAGTGTCTTCTTCATGCTCAGAATAACTAACAAAAAATCACCATGAACAATATATAGATACTTAAGAAGATGGTCTCCAGGTCCATCCATTTACCTATAAATGTCGTTTGTCCTTTTTATGGCTGAGTAGTACTCCACTGTATAAATAAAGCCACTGTTTTTAATCCTTTCACTGGTTAATGGGCATTTGGGTTGTTTCCAAGACTTAGCTATTATAAACTGTGCTGCTATAAACATGGATGCACATATATCACTGTGGCATGGTGCTTTTAATTCTTTTGGGAAGTCACCTAGAAGAGGAATAGCTGAGTCGAGAGGGATCTCTGGTCCTACTTTTGAGGAGTCTCCACACTGATTTCCACAGTAGTTGCACCAGTCTACACACCGATCAACAGTGGAGAAGTGTTCTTTTTCAAGCACACACCCACCAGCATTTGTGATTGGTTGATTTTTTTATAATAGTCATTCTTTCTGTAGCAAGATGGAATCTCAGTGTTGTTTTCATTTGCATCTCTTAGATGATCAATGATGTTGTACATGTTTTATATGTTTATTTGCTGTTTCTACCTCTTCATCTGAGAAGAGTCTGTTCATTTTACATGCCTATTTTTGGATTGGGTATTTATATTTGGGGAGTCTGATTTTCTTCAGTTCTTTATATGTTCTAAATATTATTCTTTTCTCTGAAGAACAACTGACTAAGATTTTTTCCCAGTATGTGGGTTGTCTTTTTACTCTGCTGGTGATTTCTTGTGTTGTGTTTTAAGTGAAATAAATTGGACACACATGTAAATATCACACTGTATCTCCTGTGTGAGAAATTGAAAGTGTAAACAAGAACCAAAATGTGTAATAGATATTGTGAAATAAGAAACAATTGTTTAAAAGGAAAAGGGAATTGGGGGAGTTGGTGGAAGGGAAAAGAAAAAATGTGACAATATAATAAAATTGATACAAAGCTGTGTAAATACAGAGGGGAAAAGGAGTGTAGAGAGAGGAGAGGAATGGAGAAAACTGGAGAACTAGAATATGTTGTGTACAGGTACAAATTCACTGTGATGAATGTGTTCATAATGTGTATCTAAGTTGTGCCAAGAAACTTAATTTTAGAAAGTGAATATATGGATAGATGCAGTCATGCATTTCATCGTCACTCAGTGAATGGCAGGCATTGCTCTTAGCTCTGAGAAGACAGATCCATGTCTGGAAATGTCATATTCAATAGAGAATGTTTTCGCTTCCATTCTCCATTACCTGGTTAAATCTTACTTATTTCTCCAAAATTTATGAAAGACACTCATCTTCCCAAGAGATAGACTAGGCTTACCTCTATTACAGCATATAATTTTCAACGCACGTTTCTGCCAAATAGATTGGGAGAGTCTCTAGGAACAGGAACTTAGCCTGATGCATCTTTGTAACCTGCATAGCCTAGAATAGAGTTTAGCTCATAGGGTTGATCAATAAATAAATGCCAAAATGAATGGACTTCAAATAAGCAATGCAATGTGATAAGAAACTCAGAAAGATGATACATTAGAGGCTAAAGAAAGCATGCTGAGATCAGAAACAATTTCAGGTAGTGGGGCAAATGTAGTATTAAAAAGGGCAGAGAACAACAGAGATTAATGAGATGGGCCACAGTAACATAAGATTTCAAAGAAGCTCACAAGATGCTGACACCGGCATATACAAGTGATCCAGGAAATGTCACTGAGAAGAGGAGAGGTTCCTGATAGGGAGAAGACGAGCAGTCTCGCTTAGACAGGGTGATGGGAGGTCCAGGTTAAAAGACAGTGCAAACTGGTAGAAAGACTGCAAACATGGGCAGGTAGGAGTTCTTCACAGTGATTTGGCTCCAGGAGATCAGAGGGAAATTTGGGGACTGGTTGTGAGGAGGTGGCATGGAGGATTGGGGTAACGAGGCACTACAGAAGACAAATGTATGAGGAGAGGTACACCCTGGGAAATCACCTTGAAAAATGGATTTCAATTATTTTAATTATTATTAGCTCCTGTTAATTTTACAAAACATTGGCTTTCAATGTGATATTTTTATACATGCATATAACATATATTGAATATATCCCATGTAACCATTACCTGCCTGTTCATCCTCTCTCCTGGTTTCCTTCCTTCTGAATCTCCTTTCTACTTTCATACTTATATGCCTTTTATTTTGTTTGTTTTAGAATCCATATAAAACGGAAAACATATGATACTCGTATTTCTGGATCTGGCTTATTTTGCTTAACATGAGAACATCTAGATGCATCTATTTTCTGCAAATGGAATAATCTTAAATCTTTATGGCTGAGTAATAGTCCATTTGATATATATACCTTATTTTCTTTTCTATTCCTTTATTGTTGGGTACCTAGGCTGGTTCCATGTCTTGGTTTTCTGTTTCTTGCTCAGTCTTATTATTTTTTCTGACCATTGCATTGACTATTCTTCCTCTTCTGTGTTTTTTATGAATTTAGAATTGTTTCTTCTAGTTCTGTGAACAATGGCATTGGTATTTTGATGGAGACTGCATTAAATGTGTAGCTTACTTTTGGTGATATGGCCATTTAAGCAATATTAATTCTGTCAATCCATAAACATGGAAGGTCTTTCCAACTTCTAATGTCTTTCTTCCTCATTTCTTGTCTTCTTTCAATTTTCATGGTAGAAGACTTTCACCTACTTGGTTAGGTTAATTCCTAGGTAAATATTTTCAAATTTACTGAATGGAATTGTGTTCCTGAGTTCTTTCTCAGATATTTCCTTATTGGTGTATAGAACAGTTACTACTTTTTACTGTTGATTTTGTATCCTGTCTTATTGCTTATCTTATTTACCAGATCTAAAAATCTTTCAGTGAAGTTTTTACGATCTTCTGAATATAGGATCATGTCATCTGTAAATATGGCTAATTTGTTTTATTCCTATCTTATTTGCGTAACTGTTTGGGCTAAAATTTCATGTACCATATTGAATAGGAGGATGAGAATGAATATTCTTGTTTCATGTCTGATTTTAGAAGAAATGCTTTCAGCTTTTCCTCTATTCACAGTATGAGCTTGGTGATGTGAATCTTCACAGGTTACTAAAGAGCCAATTCCAATCTGATCATTGGTGAATAATCAGTGGGGGAAATGTTAGGAATAGAAGATAAAGGTTGTTGGTAGGGAATAGGGTTCTCAGAATTTGCCCTCAGCTCAGGTAAATTTCTCACTTGGAGTAGACTAATCCTCAGTGAATGAGACAATTTCAACTCTAACTGAAATCTAAAATATTCTGATTTCATTGGTTGAGCATTGGTGAATTTATCTGAGTCAGCAATCGCTGAGGCTAACACTGTAATTAGAGGATCTCTAACATATGAGTCATCATCCCATTTTTAATTCAATCTCCATCCTAGCTTCAATCTCTAAATGGAGTGTTTAGCAGGTATGCATTATATCTAGTTAAAAAAATCTGAGCTCCTTACTAAACCATGTATGTCTCGTAATACACATAATCATATTTTTCTATTTTATCAGTTGAAAAAAGAGAATGATTATGATCAATAATAGCAGTTATCATTGAAAAATTCTTACCAATGAATGCATGTGTTCATTCTGTGTGATGCTATTACCTTCCAGTTGAAAACTACTTGGTTGTTTTCTTATACTTTTTTATTCAGAATGATAATCGCCTCAATCGAATGAATCAAGCAGCAAAACAATTCCTGCTACAGACTGTGGAAAATGGATCCTGGGTAGGGGTGGTTCAATTTGACAGTAGCGCAAGCGTTAAAAGTGAGTTAATACAAATAAGAGGCAGCAGTGAAAGAGACACCCTGGTTAAGAGCTTGCCTACACAAGCTACTGGAGGAACTTCCATCTGCAGTGGGATTGATACTGCATTTGAGGTGAAAATCATTATGTTAAGAAAATGCTAACGCTATAATTCTTTGAATTTATCTTGAATTACACACTTCTTTGCTGTACATGTTAGCTGTATCTTTGTTGCTCATCTGTCACTCAGTCTCTGACACAAAGCTTGGTAAGTATCAAATTGAATTTAGCTGGGGACATAGCTCAGTGGCACAAGTACCTGCCTGGCAAGCATGAGGTTGCGAGTTCAACCCCCAGTACCAAAAAAAAACAAAGATAAATAAATAAATAGATAATGAGATAAATAAATTGAATTTAATTCTTTCTGTGAATGGGGGAACCATGCAGTTCCCACCACAGTGACTGATGCATTGTAAGTGCTGAGTGATTAAACTCACACAAGAAAGTGAGAAGTAAAGTAAGAGAGTGCGACATCATTCCCAGATTTTTGTTTTGCACTCATTTGTAGCAGAAATGTGATGGTGCTCTATTAAAGCCATAAATGTTTAAAAGCATTTATCTGTATTTCAGTTTGGTTCAATGCGTGTCAGAATGTATTTTTCACATGTATGTCACTTTGTCTCACAACATGCAAAATTGCTAATGAAAGTAGTGAATTTTTTCTCTGATTCCAGCTTCATTAGTGATTTCTGCATCTCAAAACCTCTTCCCCAAACCTACAAGTACCTCTTCTCCCAGTCCAAGGAATTCACTAGTAATCTGGCATTTTTTTCTCTTTTGGCCTAGAATTAGTTTCTCAAAATGGTGCTCAAGGAAGACACTACCAATTAAAACAGTCATGGAAAAAAATATAAAAGCAATTTTAAGCGAAATTGCTTTTCTTCTCTCTGTGGGAGCTAGATTTAGAACTCTGACTTTTAAAATGTAGGGCTATTATGAGTAAAGGATTGAAGCTACATACAGAACTCAAGAAACCTTTCTCACTCAGTTCTTAATCAACACTAATGTTTACTTTGACGTTAGTTTCTACAAAATCAAATTAATAGTTATCTAATAAATCTCAAACCTCACCATGTTTACAACTGAAGTTATTTTTCACTTAGAAGTGTGCTAGGAATTTTCTAATTTGGAATTGACAACATTTTTATGTTAAAGTGAATTATTAATGAATAGAGTTACATGGATCACAGACTTTATATACTGAAGGCTTCTAAGAGGATAATCAAGTTAAAGAAAGTAAAAAAAAAAAAGTACTTACAGCTGCATGTCTTGGATATATTTTGGGTGTCTGAACCATTTGAGTTTCCTAGTCTGAGATAGAGCCCTTGTTTAATGGAAGCAGCATTTCCCAAACCCCTGTTCCCACCAATGTTCCTTTGGATAAATATTCCCTGTATTAGGGAGGCAGGAAAACATTTATGTCTCAGATCCCCCAGGACAGCTAGATGTGTTAATGTGTGCCTGTAATCCCAGCACTCTAGAAGGCTGAGTCAGACATGGCACAAGTGTGAGTCAAAATGAAGTGCCTTAGAGAAACCTCATCCCAAATTAAAGGGTAAAGTGGGCTAGGATATAGTTCAGTGCAATGATACTGGTTCAACTTTCAGTACAAAAACAGAAGAAAAAAAAAGATCCTAGATGATAGTTGTAGGTTCTAAGACTTTAAAAAAAAAAAGTCTGTCTCTTCTACTGTACATATTTTTCTTTATTTTCTCTGTTTTGTCTACTTTTCCATTGATCTGTTTGATCTACAGAGGTAATTGTGCCTGAAATATGTTTGCAGGTGATTAGAGAGGTAGACCCCCATCTGGATGGATCTGAAGTAGTGCTGCTGACTGATGGGGAAGACAGCACGGCAAAGGATTGTGTTGACAAAGTGAAAGAAAGCGGGGTCATCATTCATTTTATTGCTCTGGGACCATCTGCTGATCAAGCAGTCATACAGATGAGCAATGAAACAGGTTAGAATAGGTTTATACATTCCGGGCTTTGTATAGGAATGTATCAGGTCTGGGTTGACAACTCTGCTCCTTCTCCTGAGCCCCTGCTCCAAGGATGCTGTGCCAGGAACTTGAGACCAGAGTCAAACCAGGTACAATCTCTGTTCTCAGGATACACAGAGCCAAGTGATATAGAAAGCAAATAAAACTGCTAATCAAATCACATAATCAGACAATATTTCTTCATAACATAGGAATATAGATTAACATCAGTATTCTGTTTCTGATTTACTTTGTTTGCAAAATCTAAGAGCTATCTTTGTTAGAACTGAATCTTAAATAAAAGTGAATATTTCTCCTAAAGTACTGTGTAAAGACCATAAACTTAAATACAGAGAATTGTAACATATTCTTTCACTGCCTGAACATTTGATGCATTCAGCCTAGCTGAAATTTGATACTGAGGTATGAAAGTATCTTTTCCTTCCTGGCTATGCGATTTTAAATTAGCATTTCAGAATTAATCTTACAGCTGACATGGCCTGTACATGCTGAAAGTATGACTTTCTTTAAACTTTTGCCTTATTAATCACTAAAATGTGCAAGCACTTATTTTCTAGAAATTAACCTAGCTGTGCATTTGCATTTTAGGAGGAAATCACTTTTATGCTTCAGATAACGCTGAGAACAATGGACTCATTGATGCTTTTGCGGCCCTTGCGTCAGAAAATGCTGGTCTCACTCAGAAGTCAATTCAGGTGAGAGTTCCCACAGCTGGAGGTTTGTGTTTGCATTTACCATAACCAAGAAAAATAACTTGTTGCTTCTACAATCTTTTCAAAACGAAATTTTAATGAAACTCTGAAATAAGTATAATTCTTTACATAAAATCAAATTTAGTGCTGAAATGAGTGCAAATTGTGTCAAGAAATAGGAAACCATTGTTTTCAATTTGTCATAAAGCTTAGTTTTAAGAATAGCATTAAAATCTAATAATATCAATTTCCCATGAAAACTAGACTTTGTCCAAAATGAACCACCCATTTTTTATGAATACAGTTGTTAAAAAATTTTAAGCTTCCAAGCTTGCGTTACCTTTTACTGTTGTGACATAGATTTAGAGAAATGAAATGAAGTATCTAGTTTATAAATAGAGTGAATGTATCTTGGAAATAAATATTAATATAGGACAAATAGTAATTGCATCTCTGCAAGCTTAAGGCTTCTTTCCCCACGTCAACAACTACTTTCACTGGCTTTTTATTATATTTACATCTTTATGAACAAAAGTTTTTTCTGACCTGTATCTCAATAGCATCCCATTTTCTCTATGAATTTAAAACTTTGATTAAACTTTAGTTAGTAATTTATATCTCATGTACAATGTCAGCACTGACTGTTTCTATCAAAATGTTTTACAAAAAATGTTTCTCTTCTTACCAATTCACTCTATCTTTGTCACGTTTCTTAATGCCTAGACTTCTGTCTTCTATTTTCCAGTTTATCAAGTCTTTTGCTACTTTAAAATTTGCTATGACCACCTAATCAAGCCTGTTTTCCTCTACTTCCCAACAAGGGGAGCAGAAATCACACAAGGTGGATTTAGCATTTATACAAACTGCTTTGGAGATTTTATCTGTAGATTTACCCCATAGCAGGTTAAAAATTCATCTGACATCTAACCTGGCAATGAATTGAAAAAAAAATCATGAAAGGTAAGGAGCATTTTTTCAGATTTTTCAACAAGGTCGATGAAGAGAATATTACTATATGAAATTGACTAGCAGGAATAACTGGGGCTTTTGGAAAAGCTGATTTTGAGACTATTAGTTGTTACTCAGTTTTTCTTTTAATAATTTTGAATGCATGGAATATTCCTATGACCTTTAAAAGTACAAAAATGGGGGGGGAGTACAAAAATGGAATTTAGGGAATCAATTTGAAAGTACATTATTATTTAGCCACTGCATGTAGTAAATGTATGCATCTTTGTCATGTAAACATTAAGGTAATTCAACAAAAAGGTGGCTTTCCTATATTAAGTGCTATCAACAAAGACATGAATAATTTCTTTTAATCTCCTCTCAGGGAAGGTCCTGTTCTAACTTACATTTTTCATAGGATGCCATCCTCCATGCTTATGTTCGGCCTTTTCTTGAATATGTGTACTGTTCAGTATCTCACTCTCTATCCTTTGTGAAGAATTATTTCAATCTCTATTAGCTCATCAAAAATAATGGTCTGTGCTTTCATTGTTTGACCATTTTTTCATGCCGGTATCTTGTAATCTGAGAAACTAATTTGAAGATAACAATATGCAATATATTAATCATTCTTAATCTCCTATTAATTTGTTTTGAAATTCTGTATCATCATTTTTATTCTTTTTTCATTTAATATAGAAAAGAAATTATTTCAAGATACCACATGAGGAAAATATCCATGAAAGTTTGTCTCAGTTATTTATTAGTCCTAATTTTATATCTAAGGCCCTCATTGTGTCTTATTTATCTTAGTTACATTTTCAGCACTGAGACACAATACCCAAAACTCACAACTCTAAGGAGAAATGGTTTATGTTGGCTCACAGTTATAGAGGTTTCAGTCCATAGTCAGCTTACTGCAAAGCAGAGTAGCATGGCAGAGAAAAATGGCCAGGGAGAAACAGCTCATAGAATGGCAGGTAAGAAGCAGAAGGTGAATAAGAGAAAAGGAAAAGTGATATACCCTTCCACCCACACCCCCAGTGACTCATCTCTCCATAAGATCACATTTAATATAAATTGGTCTAATCCCCTGATGAGTATCACCCCATGATCCAATCATTTCCACTAAGGCCCACCTATGATCACATGAGGCTTTTTTGGAACATCCAGAGATAAGCCATTACAGTCTCTCTCTGGTACCCAGAAGACTCACGTGCTTCTCTTCATGCAAAATTCACTTACTCCATCCCTAAGCAATGTCAAAGGCCTACTACTATCAGCATTGCTGAAAAGTGCTAGTCCGAAATCTTCTCTGAGAATTAAGGCAGACCCTTGGCTGTGAGCCCCTGCACAATCAAAAGAAAATATTTCCAAGATAGAAAGGCACAGGGTAAACACTGCCATTCCAAAAGGGAGGAAAAAGGGGATAGAGAGAAATATTACCAAGGCAAGTTTGAAACCCAGCAGAGCAAACATTAAATCTTGTACTTCCCTGTCCAGCACCATGGACATAGTGGTAAGATGTGAACCACAAGGGCTTGGGTGAACCCACCCCTGTGGCACTGCCATTGGTCATAGATCTCATTGGCTCTCTCTTACCCTACCTTTTCTCACACTTGATGGGTTTCCTCAGACATCCCATGTTTCTGGCTACTCCAATTTTCTGGGATCCCTGTTGCACTTTCAGCTTCACACTCATGGGTTCACAAGCTGCCCTCTCAGCAGTACACTGCCTGACCTTCCAGGACTTCTTCTCAAATCTTGGTGGAAGCCTGTCTGGCCGGAAAATGCTTGCATTCTGCATGCCCATAAAACCATTATGAGCTTGAGCACTAGCAGAGCCCATTTACAACACACTGTGGTTGCAGAGGCCTCTAAGTAATTGGATGGTGAACTGAACCATGAGGAATGAATTTTTAATTTCTAGTCTGCCTGCCATTGTGCAGCATGGTCCCCTGGGGCTCTCTTCTCAAAGCAAAGTTTTTCACCTTTGCAAATTTGAGCCTGTAGAAGGTGGGTCCTTACTGTTCCTCATATTCAGTCAATGCATTTTTATTATTATCCTATTCCAAAGCACTTGGCTTTTTTTCAATACTAATCTTTTCAGCAACTGAGCTCTTGCCTGCTCTATTTTTGCAGGCACCAACCTTACCAGTTTTCTTTCCTGCCCTAGTGAAACTTTTTCAAACTTTCCGATAAGCTGTTTTCTGTCAATTATCAAGGTAGACCTGGCTAAAATCTCCCCAACAGTACTCAAGCAACAGCATGAAAAGTTGGTTGCCTTAAAATTCCCTCTGCCAGACTAATTTGTTCGCCACTCTTAATCTCAGTCTCTCATAAAATCTTTGCCATGAGCAAAATACAGACAAATTTTTCCACCAAAGCATAACACACATGGCCGGGAATCCATCTACCAATGCAGTCTTTGTTACCAAATAAAACATCCTGAGTTTGGTCTTTACAGGCTGCATGTCTATCAGTCAGCCAATTTTCTGAGCTCTTACCAGAATCTCCAGCATTCTACAACTCCTTCTTCAGCCAGCATCTCCAAACCTTTCAAACTCCTCCTGCAAGCCAATTCCAAAGGCAATGTAACAGCAATGGCCCCACGTCTCTAATACCAGAATCTGTCTTAGTTACTTCCCTATTGCTGAGACACAATACTTAACACCAAAAATTCCAGGGAAGAAAGGTTTGTTTTGGTTCACAGTGGATTAATCCAGTGATGAGTATCACACCCCCATGATCTGGTTAGCTCCCAATAGTGCCACTCATCAGTACATGAAGCTTTGGGGCTATATATAGATATAAACCATTGCACTACTCAAATACTCTAGTTCCCTGTAAATACCCATTGAATCATCATGAAGATTAAACTGAGGGTAATACACAAACACACACACACACACACACACACACACACATCTTACAGCTAATCTTTCTGTTACTGTGCTTCCCTTTAATACTAAAAACTAGAGTGTATATTTTCCTAGAAAATTAAGAGAAAAATGATAGAATCATATTTCCATCATTGAAATCTATGTTCTTGCTCTAAGGCTTTCATTATAACCTATAGTTCCCCTCTTTCTGGCTGAAAATTATTACATTCCGATCAGCTTTTGGGAAGATAATAAATCTAAAGTTGTACACTGCATGTAAGCTTTTTTTTAGATCATAAATTAAAATCATCTTTAAAACAAAAAAGAACAATAAAATTCATTAGAATAAAATTAGTCGTGCCTGCATTCATTAATTTTTAAAATATTTTTAAACAGCTTGAAAGTAAGGGATTAAAACTGAACAATGATGCCTGGATGAGCGGCACTGTGATAATTGATAGCACTGTGGGAAAGGACACGTTCTTTCTTGTCACCTGGACCAAACAGCCACCCAGCATTTCCCTCCAGGACCCCAGTGGAACACAGGCAGCAAGTTTCACTCTGGATACTGCTTCCCAAATGGCCTATCTCCGTATTCCAGGAAATGCACAGGTGAGTGTTTGCTTGGCATTTTGAAAGTTGAAAACTATTTAATGCCATAATTGTGAATGCCAATAATTATTCAAAATGCCAAATGAATACAAAACACTATGAACTCTCCATATTGCGTGATTCTGTAAGTAGGAATGACAAGAAAAATGAGAGAGAATTCATGTTTCAGGAGGAAGGAAGAGAAGGTAATCCAAGAATAATTCTGTGGGACTATGGGAAGAGTTTGGGCAGCTTGATGTTCAGACTTTCCTTAAAGTCAAAGTATAAGGCCAATACCAAGGCAAACTTCCAAAATATATTTTTCCAGTTGAGATGTCACACAATACAGATACCATACATGCCACTAGTCAGGGTGCACTGCCTGAACTGGCTCAATTTGCATCTTTTCAAAATCTCAAATTCATCAACCGTCCGTTTATTCTGCTCCATGTCTCTCTGATGTGTATTACAATTACATAATTAGATCACAGAAAATAACTTGACTATGAATATTTATGTTTTCATTGAACATTTTAGGTGGGCACATGGACTTACAATCTTCTAGCCAAAGCAGACTCAGAAATACTCACTATTACAGTGACTTCTCGGGCAGCAAATCCTGCTGTGCCTCCAATCACAGTGAGTGCTAAAATGAATAAAGATGAAAACAGCTTCCCCAGCCCCATGATTGTTTATGCAGAAGTTCTACAAGGGTATGTACCCGTTCTTAGAGCCAGTGTGACAGCTATCATTGAATCAAACAGTGGAAATACACAAGTTTTGGATCTGCTGGACAACGGTGCAGGTAATTCACAGGCTTTTATGAATAAGGTCACATTTTTCATAATTCAGGATATGTTGTGGATCCCTGTTGCAGTGTCTGGCAGTAACAGGGAAACTCAACAAATTGAGACAGATTGTGGAGGAATACAAAGATCAGTAGGAAATTTTATCAGGTAAAACCTCAAATTGCTTAGCAAGTATGTTCCACACGGCCAGATGGGTCTAAGACATAGAACCTGGGACTCTGGCAAGGAAAGGGAGAGATATGGGAGTAATTTCTGACAGTGGGAACAAAATACAGACACAGTCCAGCGATCTGAGGCCTAGAGACAGCTAGAACTGCCCCAAGAGAGGATACCTAGGCACAGCTAGGACTCATAAGAGAGGAAGGCTCATCACAGGGGCATTAGATACCAGGAAACAAGGAACAGCACTGGCCATTATCTGCCTTCCTGTTCTGTGTGGGTGAGTGGACCTTGCCCCAGAGTCTGGGTTTTCCAGAGAACTGAAACTTCTGTTAAAAATTCAGTGAGCAAAGTTATTTATTCTGTTATTGTTTTCATCATATCTTCAACTACAGTTGGCAAATTGTTCTTTGGTGCATTCAACATCTTTTTCCTAACTTTGTCTCTTCCCCTACCTACAAAACTATCACACAACATTAAAATTTACTTGCATGTTGTTTCATTTCTTGGTATTTTTTTCAGATGAAAATTTGATTAACTGTAAAATTAGCTAATTTGGAATGCTTTTTTCTAAGTAGGTATTGGTGACTAACAATGGCTTAAAGCAGGCATTCTTATACTTTAGTGCAGGCATGGTGAATCTTTTAGAGACAATTCCCCAAACTGCAACACTACACCCAATTATTTATTGCAAAATAGCAACACTGCATTTAAATCTGAATATGGAGGTTTTACTTTAGAAAACACAACTCCTACATTAACATGTCTTTAAAAAAAAAAAAGAACACACACTCCATAGGTTCACCACTGCTTTGATGTGTAAAGGAATCATTGGGAGGCTTCACTGAATTTTATTCTGAGGTTTTCCCCAAATAGTGTGGGAAACTAGCTTGTGTAAATGTCTCTTGTTCTAAGAGATACAGATACTGAGGGTACAAGTGCTGTACCTCACCTGTTTAAGATGCTCTGACATAGAATGTCAAATGTGCTTGGAAATATGCTTTGCATTTAGCAGGTGACTCCAATGCTACATACAAAGTTCACAGTAGTCCAGAGCACTTTCAATGTTTCTTCAGTAGTAGATGGTGTCTTCCTCTGTCAGATTAAAGAATTAATGTATGAGGATAATAACAGCAGAGAAAAGTAAAAAGGCATTGTTGAAGATAAGCTGAAACAAATACTTTTGGTTGAGGACAAAAATACTAAATCCTCCCACGGATTTTTTTTTTTTTTTTGTAGTGAGGACCTTTTAGGTTTATACAGAGGGACAACATAATTAATTTCATAATGCAAGCAAACCATTGGCAGAGAAATAGTAAGAGGTGTATTATAAACTGTACACAAATTGATGAGGGACAGAAAGATGTGACGTGTGACTATTTATTATAAATACACAAATAGAAATGTGTGTATGTGTGCTATCTAAGCAGAAGTACATAGATACAAAAAACCTCAAAAGAATCATTTTTCATCAATATGTTGTTTTATCAGAACATTAAAGAAATATTCTCCATAGTGTTGGTCCCAATCTAGATGATACACTTCCAATCTAGATGATACACTTCCAATCTAGATAGTACACTTATTCCAATCTAGATGATACACTTATTGAGGCCAATGCTTGTCTTAGAAAATGCATGCATTTTATTCTTTTATTTTCAATAATAATTTGTTTTTTCATTTCTACAACTAGGTGCTGATGCATTCAAAGATGATGGGGTCTACTCCAGGTACTTTACAGGTTATTCAGAAGATGGCAGGTACAGCTTGAAAGTGCGAGCTCATGCAGGAGGAAACTCTGCCAGGCAAAGTTTAAAGCATGTGCTGAGCAGAGCCGCATACATACCAGGCTGGGTAGTGGATGGTGAGTACCTCATGCAATCTGAAACCAGTGATTGCTGGAATAATATTTGCAATTTGGTATGAGTGAGGTGGGCTTCATTTTACAACTCAATCTACATTTCCTGTTTTTGAAGTGAGATAGTCAGTTAATTGCCTCCAAATTCAACTTTGGAAAGAAGTCAGGCACTTAGTACCTAAAAATACCAGCTAGTGTTCTGTTACTTTGGAACACCTTGATGATATCCACAATAATATGCCCAATTTTCAGCTCAGGACACAGGAAACAATCTAATTTATAAAGAGCATAAGTACAGGCCAGAGGCAGAATTTATCCTTCAGAATATGCATAGTATAACATTAAATATTTGTTTAGAATGCCTCATGAAGTAAAAGAATAAAGTGCATAGAGTAAGTTAACACCAAGTATACACACTGCATTCTTCACTATCTTTCCTTTTTTTGGTCTCTGACTTTGTGACTTTTCAGGGGTTTTTGTTAGCAATTGCAGTACCCCTAGTATTTACAGCGAGGAAGGAAGGACCTGGCCAAGTTGTTAGGAGGGAACTGGAAATGATTTTCCCAGCTATATCCCTAGGTTGGAGATAATTTGAGAGAACGAGGGCATACATTTAATTATATATCATCATTTTTATTTAGTGTAGTCTTCATTCCAAAGCAATTTGTAATCTATTTTTACCCTGTAACATCCTGTTTAGGGTACTAATGACAAAATTTCCCCATCAGTTTGAGGCTTAATATTGTGTCACAGACTTAGCAAAAATGTATCTGTGTATATGGCAAAAAGAAGAAGACAAATGAGATAAGGGAAGTGTTTCATTGTGTTGGAAAAAATACCACTTCACTTTTGCCCATTTTAAAATGGACATTATTTAATGTAGGGGAAATCAAAGGAAACCCACCACGACCTGAAGCTGATGAAATTACTGAGACAATTGTGGAGAGTTTCAGCAGAACAGCATCTGGAGGTGCATTTGTGGTGTCAGGATATGATGCTTCATTAACTGACCCATACCCACCAAGTCAAATCACAGACCTGGATGCCACACCTGAAGAAGAAAATGTCACTCTAACATGGACAGCACCAGGAGACGATTTTGATGTTGGAAAAGGTAAAAACAAAGTGTCATGTGGCTTAATTCATTCATGTGTAAAAGACACTCTTTGCTAAAGCAAAGGTATAAGGGTAAGTTAAGGGAGAATGGTACCTAACTGACAGATCAACAAACTATTAACTTTAAAATCTGATATTTTTGAATCACTCAAACATGACACATTTTACCCTGACTCTTCTTTTCATACTAAGGTAGCATTTGGCAGAATTTAAAAATGAAAATGTCGCCCTTATTAAAAATCACTAAGAGGCGCCCTCACTAGCAGCACACAGGATCCAGCTCTACCCGGTCCTGTGAGTCAGCACAACCCACCAGGGGAACTCCCGGTCAGCCTCACAGGACACAGAGCCACACAGTTCCCAGAAGAAAATGACAAAACGAAAGACCAAGAGGCAGTCTTAATCCCCCAGCCCACCGAGAACAAACCCAAAAGACACTGAAATGGAAGACAGTGGGAGTCACACAAATGGACTTTCTGAAATGATAGAAAATGCAGTAAAGAAACAGCTCGATGAAGCTATAGAGAAACTAAAATCAGAGATAATCTCTCAGCCAAAAAATTAAGTGACAATCATTATTAAAGAAATGTTGTGTGTATCTAAAGAAGAGCAAGATAAAAAAATAGAAGAACTTAAGAAAATGATTGAAACTTTGAATGAACAACATAAGACACAAACAGAATGCATGAAATAGATGCAAAGGGAAATACAGGAAATGAAAAATTCCATGGAAACTTGGAAAACCCACTTGAATGAAACTGAAGGTAGAATCTCAGATCTTGAAGACAGCATGACAGCTTATGGCCACGAAAGAAAAGATCTCTTAAAAATAGTAAGGAACCAAGAAACAACAATTCAACAGCTGCAAAAGAATTAACATAAGATTAACAGGCATAAATGAAAAAGAAGGGGTCAATACTAATGACCTGTGAAGACTATTCACAGAAATAATAGCAGAAAACTTTCCAAACATGGGAAGAGAATCTGAAATACAGGAAACTGAGGCATACAGAACCCCAATTAACCATAACCAAAATAAATCTTCACCCAGACATATAATAATAAGGGTATCAGACATACAGCACAAGAACAAAATACTAAAAGCTGTCAGAGAAAAGAAACAGATCACCTATGAAGGAAAGCCTATCAGAATCACGGCAGACTTCTCAATGAAAACCTTTAAGTTAAGAAGAGCTTGGAGTGAAGTATTCCAAATCCTGAAAGAAAACAACTTTCAGCCCATATTGATGTACTCTGCAAGATTATGCTTAAAAATTGATGGAGAAATAAGATACTTTCACAACAAAGAACAACCAAAGAAATTTATGGCCACCAAACCAACACTACAAAGAGTGCTGAAAGACACTCTAGAAAGAGACAAAGATAGCCACAATCTTAAGAACAACAACAAAAGGAAACCACTAAGCAGGGCAAATAATTAAACAGAAAATGTAGAAAAACAACAACAGAAAGATATCATGACAGGGATGAGCCAGTACATATCAGTTTTATCAATCAATGTAAATTGTCTCAACTCACCAATAAAAAGAAACAGACTAGCGGAGTGGGTTAAGAAACAAAATCCAACAATATGCTGTGTACAAGAAAAACATTCCACTCAAAAGGAAATTCACAGACTAAAAATCAAAGGCTGGAAAACAATACTCCATGCAACAGGAACCCATAAAAAAGCAGGGGTAGCTATTATGTTTGCAGACAATATGAACTTCAAACTGAAGATGATCAAAAGAGATAAAGAAGGTCACTACATACTTGTTAGGGGAAAACTTCAAGAGGAAGAGATTATAATCATAAATATATATGCACCAAATATGGGAGCACCCAACTATGTAAGATAATTCTTAATAGACATGAAAAACAAAATAAACAATAATACAGTTGTAACAGGGGACCTTAATACCCCACTGTCACAGACAGACAGATCAACCAAACAAAAAATCAGCAAAGAAATAACAGAACTGAATCAAACTTGTGAACAAATGGAATTAGTAGATGTGTACCAAGTGTTCCACCTATCAACATCAGAATACACATTCTTCTCAACTGCGCATAGGTCATTCTCTAAAATAGATCATATACTGCTCCACAAAACATGCTTAAGTAAATGCAAAGGAACTGAAATAATTCCATGCATATTATCTGACCATGATGCAGTAAAATTGGAAATGAATGACAAAAAAAAAACCTACAGCATAATCACATGGAAATTAAACAATACTCTCCTAAATAACCAATGGGTCACAGGAGAAGTTAAAGAAGAAATTAAACAATATCTACAACTGAATGAAAATGAAAATACAAGTTACCAGAACCTGTGGGACACAATGAAAGCAGTCCTCAGAAGGAAATTTATAGCACTAAACTCCCGCATCAGAAAAATGGAAAGAACACACATGAACAACCTAATGCTGCATCTCAAACTTCTAGAAAAAGAAGAGCAAGTCAAGTCCAAAGCCCAAAGAAGGGAGGAAATTATTAAGATTAGAGCAGAAATTAATGCAATTGAAACTAAGGAAATAATACAAAGAATTAATGAATCAAAGAGTTGGTTCTTTGAAAGAGTAAAGAAAATTGATAAACCCCTAGCCAACCTTATCAAGAAGAGGAAAGAAAAAACTCAGATCCATGCAATAAGAAATGAAAAGGGTAAAATCACTACAGACCCTGTGGAAATACAGAAGATCATCAACACCTACTTCAAAAACCTTTACTCACATAGATTTGATAACACAGAAGAAATGGACATATTCCTAGAAACCTATGAATTACCAAAGCTGAATCAAGAAGATGTAAAACTGTTGAATAACCCAATTTCAGCTAATGAAATTGAAAATATAATTAAGACCCTACCAACAAAGAAAAGCTCAGACCCTGATGGATTCACTGCTGAATTCTACAAGAAATTTAGAGAAGATTTAATGCCAACACTCCTCAAATTATTCAATGAAATCAAAAGGGAAGTAAGTCTCCCTAACTCATTCCTGGAAACAAGTATTACCCTAATACAAAAACCAGAGAAAGACCCAACCAAAAAAGAAAATTATAGGACAATCTCCCTCATAAACATAGATGCAAAAATCCTCAATAAAATACTGGCAAATAGAATACAGCAAGTTATCAGAAAGATTATACACCATGATCAAGTGGGATTCATCCCAGGAATTCAGGGATGGTTCAACATACGGAAATCAATAAATGTAATATACCATATCAACAGGGCCAAGGACAAGAACCACATGATCATCTTAATAGATGCAGAAAACGCTTTCGACAAAATCCAACACCCATTCATGATAAAAACCCTACAGAAAATCAGAATAGATGGTCTCTACCTCAACCTGATAAAAGTCATATACCATAAACCAACAGCCAACATCTTACTAAATGGAGAAAAACTGAAAACTTTCATCCTAAATTTAGGAACAAGACAAGGATGTCCATTATCACCACTCCTATTCAATGTAGTTCTGGAAATACTAGCCAGAGCAATTAGACAAGAGAAAGAAATAAAGGGAATAAGGATAGGAAAGGAAGAAGTAAAATTATCATTATTTGCAGATGATATGATACTCTACATAGAAGACCCCCAAAAATCCATTAGAAGACTTCTAGAAGTAATAACCAAATTTGGTAAGTTTGCTGGATACAAGGTCAACACTCAAAAATCAATAGCATTCCTGTACACAAACAACAGTCACTGAGAGAGAAATAAGGGAAACCACACCCTTCACTATAACATCCAAAAAAAAAATGAAATACTTAGGAATCAGTCTAACAAAGGAAGAAAAATATCTATACAGTGAAAATTACATTACTCTGAAGAAGGAAATCAAAGAAGATTTCAGAAAATGGAAAGATATTCCCTGTTCATGGATAGGAAGAACAAACATCATGAAAATGGCCATTCTCCCAAAATTATTATACAGATTTAATGCAACCCCAATCAAAATACCACTAGCCTACCTCACAGAACGAGAGAAAGCATTCCTGAAATTCATCTGGAACCAGAAAAGACCTAGAATAGCAAAGGCAATTCTGGGCAACAAAGGTAAGGCAAGAGGCATCACAATCCCCAACTTAAAACTATACTACAAATCTACTGTGATAAAATCAGCATGGTACTGGAAACAAAACAGACCTGAAGATCAATGGAATAGATTAGAAGATACAGCCACAACTACAAACACACTTAGCCACCTCATCTTTGACAAAGGGGCCAAACATGTACATTGGAAGAAAGACAGCCTCTTTAACAAATGGTGCTGGAAAAACTGGCTTTCTATATGCTGTAAACTAAAACTAGATCCATGCCTATCACCATGCACTA
>RJWM01028333.1:0-25726 GCA_004363535.1 Dasyprocta punctata | reverse complement strand
CCCAAGACAGGCGCTGTCCTCACAGGGCCTGCATACTCCTGATCTTATAAAATGATAAGGGAGGAGATGTAGGGGGCGATGAGACAACTTCACTGTTGCCGCCCCGCCTCTCCCTCCTGAGGGCATCCGGTGCGCCAGCCTACATCCCCCATGATCCTCTCCAGCCTAATCCGGAAATGACGATGACCTATCCGTGCTCACCACACTCCCCGTGAGATGACAGCTTCCGCCCCCGCTTCTATAAGTGCCTTAGACACTTCCTCAATAAACGAGACTTGATTGGAGCCTTTCACCTTGTCTCCGTTTCTCTCTCCTCTTGCCCTGTCCCCCCCATCCCGTCTCTCCCCCAGGTGAGACCCATGAGTTGATCCGTGGGCCGGATCAGTGGGGAGGGCCCTGGCGCCAGGACTGTAACCAGGTGTCACCCCGGCACCCCGAGCTCAGCTCATTCCCTCACAGGGAATCTGCTCCCCCACTCAGCAGCACTGGGTGGTGCTGGCTGCCTGAGTCTGCCTAGGTGGCCCTGAGAGCCCCAGAGCTCGTCTGGGTGGGCAGTGGGGGCCGCCTGCCTCCAGGGAGCTTCAGTCTCCATTCAGAAGTGCTCGGTCCTACGGCTGCTGGCCCAGGCTAAGAGGGGCCCAGCACCAAGGCAGATGGGAACAGGCAAATAGCGGTCGCTGAGCCAGGAGGGGGGCCAGACACGCCCCAGACTGCCTCTGCTCCATTTCCTTTGTCCGCAGCAGGCTGCGGGAGTGGGGCTGTCCCTGGGACCCAACAGCCAGCCTCGCTGCGCGGGGGCCAGCACCCTGCTGGAGTGGGTTCAGCCCGCACTACCCCTCACACCAAGCCTGTTCCCAGTGCTGCCCTCTGTCCACTCTGCCACGTGGGGCCTGGGGACTCTGAAGGGGGGCCGGCCACAGAGTGACAGCAACATCCAAGAGCTGACAGGGCCCGTGGTGGCCGGCTCCGAGCAGCAAGGAGGCGGCAGCTCTGGCGCGGACACTCAGAGCCATGCTCGGCCCATTGGCGATTTCTACACAAACGGGGCTCATGGGTGGCACCTGGAAGCCGGCACAGGAACCTCCCCGCTGGGCGCCCTGGAGAAGCGGGCAGGTGACTGCGGCCGGCAGCGCCTCTCCCGGCCCTGGAACAGTGAGTGCGTGCGGTGGAGGCGGCTGTGGAAGCCCGTTCAGCCTCTTCAGCAGTGACAGCGTCGGCCAGGGCTCCCTGCAAGCTTCCAACCCGCTTTCTACTCGGTGCTGAGGTTCGCTACGCTTGTGACTTTAACTGTAACGGTGGAATAAATGACAAAACACTTGGTGATCTTTTTATTGTATTAGTATACTCAAGGTGAATTAACCCATATGCCCTAGAACAGTAACAAAATATATCGTTTTATAATTCTGGTACCTGAAATAAGGACAAATAAAAAACTATGTTAAAACATTAAAAAGTTGCAAATTGTCATCAAAGGTATTTACATTTGTGTTTTTATGCAAATTTATCTATACAACTCTTGTACATTATCTTAAAATGTGAAAATATAAATAAATATTAAATACCCACAACATGATCATAAATGAAAATTCATTTATTAGCATTCCAAGCTTAGGTGTTTC
Source organism: Dasyprocta punctata (assembly GCA_004363535.1). Taxonomy (NCBI): domain Eukaryota; kingdom Metazoa; phylum Chordata; class Mammalia; order Rodentia; family Dasyproctidae; genus Dasyprocta; species Dasyprocta punctata. The sequence goes on along the minus strand of RJWM01028333.1, from coordinate 24,107 downwards.
ATCTTGGACAGCCAAGGGGTCTTCTAGCTCCTCTCGGGTCCTCAAGCATTCCTCTTGGTCTCTTGCGAGTGCACAACCCTGTTAACGCTTTCAGCAGCTGCTAAACACGGCCAGAGTCACTGCCAAACAAACTGGATTTTCCAGAAACCAGCACAAGAATTAGGTGGGAGACCAATTTTGTTCATTAATCACTAACAATGGAATTTTTTGAGACAAGGTCTCACTGTGTAGCCCAGGCTGGTCTTGAACTCACAGTGATCCTCCTGCTTCAGCTTCCCAAAGGCTGGGATTACAGGCGTATGCGAGCATGCCTAAAATGTGAATTATTTTTACAAATGTCTTAAGTGAAAACAGATAGGAGACACTACATGTATCTATTAAGCTTGAACTGCAGAGAAAAGAATAATTTCTTGGTTAACTTTTCTCATTATTTTATTCAAGGGAGTGCTTTCTCTGTTCTTAAAAGCTGCATCACAAAATAAGGGCCCAGGTTTGGAAGCAGACCACCGCTGCACAGACGCCGGGCCCGTCTTCACCTGCCGAGTAAGGTTTACGTTTTCTCTCCCAGACAAAGGTTTTCATAGATTACTGTCCTGGTAGGTCCCGTCGTTACTCAGCCACACCACGAGGTATCAGTTCGCCAAAAGCAGAGTTAATGAACCTGAACTCTTGGTCGCCAGCACGTCGGGGAGCTCACTGTTTGCGGACCTATCAGTTTCCTCTGGGACAGTCCCGCCGTGCATTCCAGGCTGGCCTCAGACCGTCAGGATCCTCCTGTCTCCGGTTCTGTTGTTGCACATGCTCGGGGGTTAAAGGCATTCATACACTAATCGCAGGGCAGTAACTCCCTGTCCCACGCTTCCCAGTGCGTTGTGAACGCTGCCCACGCAACCTGAGGATGCAAGCAGCATGCTGGCCACTGGGTGGGTGGCCGCCCTCAGTGTGCAGCTGTCAGGTCCTGGGCGGAGACGGCAGGGAGGCAGCACGGGACGGGCGTTTCCAAGTGCACTTAAGTGGGCACTCGTCTTGCTGGGTCGCCGGAGGAAACCCGGGGCCTGCTGGCCTGTGAGGAGATGCTGTCCTGAGGTCTGTGTCGGGGCAGGGTTGGATGTTTTAACATCCCATGAACCGTCTGAAAAACCAGACTTCCGGTTCACTTACAACTTGGGGGAGAAGGGACCGCGTGCGCGTGACAGACCTGAGCAGGCCCGGGCTGGCAGGCAGGGGTCAGCACCAGGCCGGAGGCCTGCAGGCCGGGCTGCGGCAGGGGAGCAGGGCTGGCCGGGCCACACAAGCTGGGGGCCGGGGCAGGGCACAGGGCGGTTCCCGGCAGCTGCGTCCCTGGCTTCTCCTGGTTCTGCCTGTACCCCGCTGGCGCGCCCCGTCCTCCCAAGGCCAGAGTGCGGGGTGGGGAGCTCTGCTCTGCGTTTTTGGTCAGAGCCTCGCACCGTTCAGTGAGTGCAAAGACCATGTGCCGAAGCGGGGCAGGGCCAAGGGGCCGCCTGTCTGGTTCTCTGACTCCGGCCTGGTCCCCACGGAGACGGCGTGGCTGCGTCACCGCTTGGAGTACGTCCTGCTGGAGCTCTTGCTCAGGCCTCCCTTTGGGGTGGGGATTTTGCTTCCGGCCCTCGGTCCTGACTTGGCCACGGTGGGGCCTCTACCTGTGATGGGGACACAGACAGTGGGACTTGGGGACCACGTCAGCGCAGGGCCGACCCAGGTGATGGGGGGTCCCCTGGAGGAGCCGTCCAGCCGCAGATGGGGCAGCCACGTGGCGGAAGCAAGGGGAGGCGGGAGGGGCGGGGAGACAGAGGCCAAGCTGTCACTCGGGCTGCTCTGTGCCAGTGCGGAGCACCGGCGAGGGGGACAGTCTCCGCGTGTGGCCCAGGCCTGTCCCGCATTTCTAAGAGGCAGGGCTGGGCCCCTTGCAGATGGCGCCCTGCTCACCGCTGTCCTGCAGTGACCTGGGATAATTTCCCAATGCTGAAAAATACGCCTTCTCCCAGGGCCCCGTGACCCTGAGAGGAAGCAGCTAGAGGGCGACTCATCCCCGGACGGCGGCTTCACCATCCTCAACCCTCGGGTCTGCCCTGAGCAAGGTGCAAGGGCCTGTGCGGCCCCCTGGGTGCCGGCGTGGCAACACCTCTGAGCAGCTGCAGCACGGAGCCAGGCTGTGGGGCGCAGGGCTCACCCTGGGGCAGTGCCGGGGCCTTGGCCAGGACGTGTGTCTTGCGCAGGTTCATGGTACAGCCAGCGGGGCCCATCAGGTGCGCCTTCCATGCCTGCAGCGGAGGAGGTGGTGTGGTCAGTGCGGCGGCCCAGAGCACCTCGGCCTGTGGAGGACTCCTCTCGGCCCGGCCGGTGCCCCAGTGGTGCTTTCCACAGACCCCGCAGGGCTACCTCAGCAAGCACCTGCGGGCTAAGACCCTACAGCGGCCGCAGTGCCGAGGGTGCCCTCGGAACTGCCTCGTCCTGCAGACTCTGGGACGGCTCGCACAGGCCAGTGCGGGACATGTGTCACCTCTGTCCCCTGGGGGTGTCCCTCCTCTGAGTCCCCCCATGCCAGGCTGCTCTCCAGCTGGGTCAGGCCCCTCACCTCTTCTCCAGGGGTGAAATTCTCATGGCACAAAGGACACCGGTTGGCCAGCTTCTCAGACTTGGCAGCTGAAATGGTGGTGAAAAGGACTCTGTTACCTGTGCACCTGTGAGCGCGAAGGACAGGCCACTTGCACTGCCCGGCCCGCCTGCTGACGCATGGAGGCCACAGCAGCGCCTGCCCTGGGGACCCTGGCAAGTGAGGGCAGGGCGGGCCGGGCTGGCACTCACGGCTGCAGGCCTTTGCTTTTATATGTCGGGGCAGCTCCTCCTTGGGCACGGCCTCGCTGCAGCGGTAGCACTTCCCGAAGGCGTCCCGGCTGTCGCACTCGGTCAGCAGGTGCTCTGTTAGGCTGGCGATCTCCACCACCTGTGCCCAAGACAGACGAGGCACAGCACGCATGAGCACGCCGTGGGTCCTTGTATGCCCGCGGTCACGTCCTGCGCTCTGCACCACACGAAGGCCAGGTTGGGAGGCAGAGATGGGCAGAACTGCTGGTGACTTGGATGTGACCAGTGTAACATTAGGGGCCGTGAGTGGATTGGGGGTTCAACGTGCAGCCCTGGGTTCAAATTCAGGCCCCCTGGGGTTTCTACAAGTGCACAGAAGGCCGGCTCTGGGCCCTCTGGCGTCCTGGCAAGAGTGACTTGTGCTGGGAGGCTCGGCCCAACCCAGTGCCTCGCTGCCGGCCCCAGAGCCCTGGAAAGGAAAGGGTCTGCTGTCCACCAGCTTCCCTCCTCTGACCGGGAAGGCCCAGCACATGATGGGAGGGGGAAAGCTCAGGGCGCCTTAGACCCGAGAACCTGGATCCGGGGCATGAAGTGTGGGATACTGGCGGGGGCAGTCGACGTTAGAAAGCCGCCCCTCGGAAGACTGGGAAGAGCCTGTGGGGGCGTGGGGCGCAGACTGGGCAGATGGGCCCTGGTCACTGACTGCACAGGGTGCCCTGCAGGGCGGCAGCCGAGACGGCCGCGGTGCTCAGCGCAGTGGGCACGGGGCGGGCAGCGTGTCCACACACGAGGGGCTGGCGGGGCTCTGGAGGACGGGAGGGCTCGGCGGTGGTGAGCCCCGGCTGCACGCTGACCGTGTGCTCGGCTGTCCCGGGCTGAACGCAAGTGTGGTCGCCCGCAGTCACATGCGGGAGCCAAGCGTGGTTCCTCAAACCCTCGCTCAGATGGGCAGAAACCCAGGGACACAAAGGGACCACGCGTAGCACTGGAGTCATGCGCAGCAGTGTGCAGGGTCAGAAACCAGGAGAGAGCAGCATAGGGGAGCCCCGCAGGGCGTGGTGACCCGGGGGTGACTGTGTGACCGTCCCTGGGGTGGTGCGACGCTGAGTGACCTCAAGACGCCCCAGCCGTTTTTCTCGCACCGCTTCCCCCGGCCTGACCTGCCTGCAGTGGCCGCAGCGCGTCAGCATGAGGCAGTGCTTCCAGTAGTGCAGGTCCAGGCCCTCCTCCGTGAAGGCCTCACTCCGCTCCCCGCAGAAGATGCACAGGCTGCGGGGAAGCCAGAGGCGGCGGTGACTCCCGAGGCCCCAGCCCAGCGGCCCGTGTTCTCCCTCCCAGCCAGAGGCCTGAGTCCCTCGGCTTGGTTGGGCTCAGAGCATGGCAGGGCCCTGGGGCCCTGAGGCCGAGGGGGGCTCAGCCCTTTGGAGGTGCGATGTGCCTGCCAGTGCCACCAAGCGCACAGGACAGTTCCGGCACCCGGGCAGATGGGGCCCCCTCCCCGCTCCTGTAGGCAGCCCTGGGCCGGGGGGCGCAGTGTGCTCCCCGGCTCTGACCAGCAGCTTGCCCAACAGAGCAGGATCCTCGGCCTGGGCGTGCTCCGATTTGGGACCGTGGAAGGGCCTGTCCATCACTGGTCATCGGGAATCGGGGACACGCCCCTGCCTACTGCCCCTGGGGGCCCGGCTCAGGGCCAGGCCCCGCCCAACTCACTTGTCCAGGAAGTGGCTGTCTGGGACATCCGGTGGCACCACCTTCCCGCCCAGGCTGTCTGGAGAGGCAGAGAGGAGGGTTCAGCGACTCCCCCGGAAGTGCTTAGGTTTTAGGAATGGGCAGTCCCACGCTGCACATGGGCAGGCAGCAGGGGCTGGGGGCGTGGCGGACCTACCCTGGTTCCTGGGCTTCTCAGCCTCGCTCTCCTTTCCCTAAGGCAGAAACAGGCAGCTCAGGGCCAGCGCTGCAGGACGCGAGCCCCCCTGCTGGTGCACCTGGCCCTGCCAGCGTCTGGGTCTCCTGGGTTTCTGTTCACAGCAATGAATCGCTTGCAAGAGGCCACTGGCACTCGCTGCTCTTGACCTCTCCCCAGCCATCCTGGGCTCAAACCCCACTCCACAGAAACTGGCGCCCCAGGGGCACCACCCAGACCCCAAAGGCACGGGGCTCTGCAGGCGCTGTCCCGGTAATGGTGGCCGGCGCCCCTGCAGTGGGACCCATGTGTGTGTGGGGCAGTGACAGCCGTGTGCTGGCTTGCGACCTGTGTGAACCCTGCCAGGTCGTTGCGCTTGTGTCACCGGTGAGCCGTGGTACAGGGCCGAGCCTGTGCACCTGCCAGGGGGCTGCTGTGAGGGCCGGGCGGGAGGGGGCGGCAGCCTCAGCCCAGCCACCCAGCCTCCTCTCCTGCACCCTGCCTGCTTCTCCCATGGGGCCCACAGCACGCGCAGCAGGTGCCCCCCTCCCCGAGCCAGTAGGACGCAGGGCGTGCGGCCTCCTCCAGCAGACACGCTGCCCTCCTGTCCCCTGCCCAGTGCGAGGGACGGAGGGCGCAGCTGTCGCCCACAGCACCCGGCAAGCCCGCACCGGCAGAGGGGCCTGGACTGGTGGCCATCCGCTGCCACTTTAAAGGCCATGAAGGGTAAAGACACGGTCGTGGCCCTGGGCAGCGCGGGCTCTGGGGAGCCCACCGACACCGTGAGCACCGGCCTCCCTACCTCGGCCGCGGCCTGGGTTTCTTTCAGAGCCGCCAGTTGCCCCTGCAAGGCTTCGATTTCTTCTTTCTTTTGTTTTTCTGCTTCTTCTGTGGCTGCTCTTTTCTGTGCCTGGTAAAAAGAGAAGACATTTTGCCATTAGAATAGTCTGATGGGGTCTTAGGTGTGGGGACGCAAATCATCTCATGTAAATGGTGTTCCTTCCTTACACGCTGCACTGGTCACCGAGCCCAGTCACGAGGACGAAACGCACCCTCCTCGGGCGAGCCTCATCAATGTTTACCGCTCAGAGAAACTGCAGCTGTTGCCGCGGCAGGGCCAGAACCCGAACTCGGGCTATGACCTTCTCAGCCACCTGCCGGGACCCCCACCCAGGGCTCCTGACGCGCCCCGGGCGCACGCGGCCCTCACCCTGATCTCGGCGTGGGTGGGTCTGCCGTCGATCCTGGCGAAGCCCTCGAAGATGGTCTTGTACAGCAGGTTTCTGCGCGTGCTGCTGTCATCCGGAGGGAGGTAGTCCAGGATGAGTGCCCGGTGCCGCGCGTACATGTCCAGGATGACCCTGACCGCCGTCTCCCGGACCTCGTACACCCTGTGCTCCAGGGCGCTCACGGCGAACTGAGGACATAGTGGGGAAGGCGCCTTGTTACCAGGTCTCAGGGTGACCGAGCGACTTCTCCCACAGGTGGGAGCACCGGCACGTCGCAGGCGACTGAACAAGGAGAGGGAACCACCAGCCCTGCACCCCACGGCTGGAGAGCCGGGGTCCCCACAGGCCGCCGCGCAGCGGCCTCTTCCGCGTCACTGGACTTGCTTTCTCCTGTGCGCACATGCTCGACTGCACCGCGCTGACCGAGCCGGGCCTGCTGCCGCCCTGGACTCGGGGTGGCCGGAGCCTCCCACGCACAATGCCCCCGCCTGTCCTTGCCTCAGTGGCTGCGCTGGACTTGAAGGACAGAGCCCCAAGAGACCACGGAGCGAAGCACCCCCACCCCGCAAACCGCCCTGCCTCATATCGAGGCTGACGGCATAGGCCGGGAACCAGGCCGCTGCTGCCCCCGGGGACAGTGGGCAGGGAGGACGGTGGCCGGCACTGCTTACACTGGCCTGGTGGCCGTCTGCACCGGGCAAAGCGGAGGGGCTCACGGGGCAGTAAGTTCAGGAGTCATGCGGAGTCCTTAGAGGTGGCTCCAGCAGAGGGCAGGCGGGGGTGGTGGGAGGGGCTGCTCTCCACTTCCGGCAGCCACCGATGCGGGTGCGTCCCCTGGCCTGGACCGCACTGTGCGCGGCTCACAGACTGCTGCAGGACTGCACTCGAGTTGGGCCCAGCAGGGATGATTTTTTTTTTTTTGAGTAGTTTAGGCTGCCCTGGACTCACTGTGCAGCCCAGGCTGGTCTGGAACTAACAGCAATCCTCCTGCCTCAGCCTCTGCAGTGTGCACGCTACCATGCCCGCTTGACTTCTCTCAACAGCCCACACGGCAAACCCCAAGGCGACACGCACCGCACGTGGGCCCTCACCTTCATCACGCCGTCCACGGTGAAGCCCGAGCCCGCCGTGCCCAGGTCTCGCAGCAGCCGGGCCAGGAGGTCCACCTGGCTCATGGCCAGGTGCGCCGAGCAGCTGGGCTTCAGCGGCTGCACCAGGTAAGGCGGGATGGCCTGCAGTGCGCGGACCTCCTTACACAGGGCCATTTCCTGCGCACAGCGAGCGGCCTGTGAGTTCTCGCTGGAAAACGCTGGCGGTGATTCAGTCCGACTCAGCGGATTTCCAAAGTAAACACTGTATAAAGGACGACGGTAACAAACTACAGCACAATTATCGATGCCTGAGAACATCTCCTCCCGACCTGGTTTTTTGAGACAGCGTCTCACTGTGTAGCCCAGGCTGGCCTGGAACTCCTCATGATCCTCCTGCCTCAGTCTCCCAAATGCTGGGATTATAGGCAAGTTCCACCACATTACATTTCCTATTTCTGTTTAAAGATTAACAACAATTAGAAAGGAAAACCCGAAGTAGAAGAAATAACATCTTTCGGAAGAGGCCATCCTTCCCCAGTGCTAAGCTACACTGCCAAGTGGGACACGGCGACACGCGGGGACATCTTATTCTTCCCTTCGTATCAGTGTGACCTATTTCTCCTCGTTCATTTATCCAGAACATTTAAGTTTAACATTTAAAGCTAGATTGGGGTTCTTCTGGGTTTGCAGACATAACCCTCTGAGAAACAATGAAAGCGTGGGACGGCTTCCAAAGATACACGTGCACACAAAATTCTGCACGACACTTAAGGAGGTTATGGAGCTTTGGAAGCCAAAATGTGGACCTTAATGACCGAACCACCAAGGATTCAGCTCAGCGGTACAGTGTCTGTCTGTCAAGCTCAAGGTCCTGAGTTTGATTCCTGGTACTATTAAAAAAAAAACCCCAAAAGTACTGAACCTGGCTAGGGTACACCATGCCTGTTGTTCCAGCTACTCAGGAGGCTGAGGCAGGAAGATTACAATTTCAAGGCCAGACTGGGAAACTTAGCAAGAGCTCATCTCAAAATAAAAAGCACTGGGGGTGTAGCTCTGTGGTAGGGCGCCTGCCCACTACTCAAGCCCTGGGCTTATGAAGGAAACAAAACAAAAATGCCTGAACTAGCTCAATTCCTTCGCTAATTTAGAGAGAACAAAATTCATTCTCACGTGACTGTGTGCAAGGAAGTCTTCGTCGACTGGAACCTTGCTGGTTTTCCCAGCCGGTTTAGTGTGAGGAGGAAAACGTGGGCTGGGGGAATTACACATTTTCTCTCCACCCTAAGCTTTCTCTTTTGATATAATTTTCAGGTGCTGTTCTTAACAGCGTACGCTGGATATGAGAAGCAGTGGAAGGACCAAGTGCACTCTAGGCAGAGTTTCTGGGAGAGACAGAACTGCCAGCGGCCAGCGAGGGGAGGGAGGCCCGCGAGGAGCAGGACGGCTTCCGGGCGCACGGACCTGAATGAAGTTGGAGGCGGCCACGCGGAGGCGGGCGGAGGAGTCCCCGGTCCTGGCCAGCAGCGCGGGCAGGGTCCGCTCCACGCAGTGCAAGGCTTCCGGCTTGCCCAGCTTGTGCTTGGGTATGTACTGGGTGACGAGCATTTTCAACAGCTTCAAAGAGGCCTGGAAGACCTAGGAAAGGGGTAAGAACGTGAGCTGTGGAAACCAGATTTCACCGAGGGCAGGTGTGAGGCTCACTGCTGGAAACACATAAGAACATCACAGGGAGCCGGGCGTGGTGGCGCACGCCTTTAATTCCAGCACTTGGGAGGCTGAGGTAGGAGGAGCGTTGTGAGTTCGAGGCTCGCTTGGGCTACAATGCTAGTGCAAGGCCGGCCTGAGCTACAGAGTGCGACCCTGCCACAAAAACCTAGGGCAAGGAGTTTGGCTCAGTGGCTTAGCAAGGTTGTGAGTTTGATCCCCAGTGCCACAAAAAAAAAAAAAAAAAAAGAACATCATGGGGAAGGTTATAACTTGTCAGATGGGCTGGAAACCAGGCAGAGGATTACAATTTCAAGGCCAGACTGGGAAACTAAGCAAGAGCTAAGGGTCAGGGAGCACGGGCCGGGGCGTGGTCCCAGATGCCGCCGTGCTGGCGCAGGCCAGCCCAAGCCGAGGCGTGGCAGGTGAGGATTCTGCACAGCCCTGGCTGGGGTGGGGACTACTGGTGGTGGAGGGGGAACGAGCGCAGGCAGCTCCAGCTCCGCGCTGCCCATCCTCGGTCCTGGCTCTTCCGGACCCAGAGCTGGTGGCTACACCCACAGCAGGTCATCCCCCAGCACCCTGGGCTCCCACGGGGTGGCAGGTGCCTGGGTCCGCAGGTGGAGACTCACCGAGGTCACGATGTCCTTGATGGCTCTGCGGATGAGGAAGACAGATGCGCGGAGTGTGCTCTTCGCATCCTCCTTCGGGGTCCCCGCGGGCATCTCCATCAGCTTTCTGTACAGAGCAAGCAGCGCGTCCTCGCGGCAGGACCAGGTCTTGGAGTAAGCCCCGGCAACCTGTGCCAAACAGGAGGTGGCCGTGGTCCGGGAGGCAGCACTGCCACCCGGCCTGTGCAACTCGAGGGTGAGGTTTCTGCCACTGGGAATTGCACTCACAAGCTAAGGCTTACTAGCAAGGTGCTGTGCCGCTGAGCTGGATCCCCAGCCCTGTTTATTTTTTTTTTTTTGAGGCAGGGTCTCGCTACGTTGTCCAGGCTGGCCTTGAACTCACTACGTAGCCCAGTCTGGCCTCAAACTCATAGCAACCCTCCTGTCTCGGCCTCTACAGGGCTGGGATTACAGGTGTGTGCCTGTTCTGCATTTTAGAACAAAAAAAATCCCTTTTTAGTAACAGGGCCTCTACACTGAAGACAATCCTCCCAGGTAAGACGCCAGACTTCGATAAACACGGGCGGAGCAGGACTGAAAGCAACGCTGCAGGACGCCGCGCGCTGGGGCCGAGGGGACCGCTCCTCCTCCTCTCCAGCCTCACCACCTCCTTCCTGGACCCGGCCGGCGTGTGGGAAGGGGGCACGGGCGTGCGCCCTGGGAGGCCCGGAAGGACTCCGGGTCTCACCTGGACCCGCTCTCCTTCAGTGTGACCTTGCTTTGTAATTCAGAGTTGGGTACCACAATTAACACGGGGTTTCCTGATGGGGAGGCGACGGCAGGCTCAGGTGGCGCCCTCCCTCCTTCCCCGTGTGCGTGCATGCGTGTGCCTGAGTGTGTGCGGGCACATGGGCACATGTGGCCCCGGGTTTCTCACCAAGGTCTCTCCCAGGGCGTCGATGGCGGCGCTGGCCTCCCGCAGGGCCTTCTCCGTCAGGGGCTCCGGCTCCCCAGCAAGGCCTCCTCTCCGGGCATCGCTGGTGTCGGCCTCGCTCGCTGCCGGCTCTGCCAGCGCGTCCCCTGGCTGCTTACGGGTGGCCGGAAGAGGCCGCTCGTCGTAGGGCAGGGCCTCGGCCTGCAGGGGTGGGGGAGAGCGCTGGGTGCTGCGGGGTCAGGTGGGCGGGTGGCCCGCCGCTGCCACCCTCGCCACGGCCTCTGCTGTCCAGGGTGAATGGACCCCGAGAGGGCTCTGCAGCTCAACCCCAGCATCAGCGTGCCGGAACAACCTACACGAGTGGTGTGGAGTGAGACCTGCTGTTCCTTTCTAAACTCGCCCAGACCTAACACAGGAGCGCCGCTGCTGGCTCGGGGACTGTCGCCAGCAACTGTCCTCCAGTTACTGTTCCCCACCCAAGGGCCGCGGAGACGCTGAAAGTGAAGGTCGTCACCCTCTTCTCTGACAAGATCACTGCTCCTTTCTTGGTTCACGGCTCTGACGTGAGAACCAGCCCCGGCTGCAGTGTCTGGTGGCCTCTGACTTAACACAGCAGGCTGCGGTGCCCCGTGGTGCTGTGCCCCGGCCAGGAGCTGCGGCCCTTCCCGCCCTGCAGGGCCCCGTCCCCAGGGTGTGCCCCCGGCAGGGAAAACAGCTCAGTCCCAGGCGCTGGCAGAGCCGCAGGCCAGCTAAGAACCAGGGCTGTCCTGATTCGACTCCTTTTCCCCCGACTTGTGCTCCGCCCCACTCAGAGCTGCCCGGGCTGTGGGCACGTGCGCCGCGTGTGCAGGTGAGCTCCTCACGCTGCATGACTCTCGGGTGTGCCATGCTGAGATGCTAAGGGCCAGGCACAGAGCGCGTCAGCATGACACGGCACACGTGGATGAGGTTCAGAGGGGACGCAGGTGGACAGTGGGGGGCAGCGCCACTCTGGGGTAGACACCGCGGGCCGGGGTCAGCCGTGCTTCCTCCCACGCCTGCGCAGTGCCCCGACTGGCCAGTCCTCCCTGCTCCCAGCAGTCACTGCGGAGACTGGCTGCGTGTGGGGCTCAGGCCTGTCTAGCCGGGGGAACAGGGGGCCTGCGGCCCGCTGCGTGCTGTGCTCTCCCCCTCAGGTGTCACTGTGACAGTCACCAACCCCGGGGTGCCCGGGACCCAGAGAGAGCTGAACACGGTGAAGAACCAGGCTTCTGATGATGCCACTGAGCTACCCAATCAAATGGGCCCCGAACCCGGCCATCGCTACGGGCCCAGTGACAAACACCCCACTGGAATCGGATTCCCAGGTGCTCAGTCCGGGAAGCGAGGCCTGCACCCCGTCAGACTTTTCCGAGGCGCTCTGTGCCCGGGCCTCGAGCCAGCCTTCACCGTGTTCTCTCACTGCTCAAAACCAGGCGTCGAGCAGCTGGCTACGTCTGGGCAAAGCAAAGCGGGCTCAGAGGGCCAGAGGTGACGGGGGCCCAATGTGCCTCACGTCTGTGCCGCTGCTCCAGCCCAGGTCCGCCTCTCCCTCCCGGATGTGGGGAGGAGGGCTGGCCGCATGGGACTCGTGCGTCCACGCGCTGGGTCAGTAGCTGGGGCAACACAGGTCCCCAACAAGTGCCCGTGCTGAAACGGTCACCTACGGTGCTCTGCAGGGTGGGCCCCGGGGCCGGCGGCGGGTGGTCTGCTGCCGAGCACCTCGGAGGGGCGGTCAGGGCGTAGGACGCCGGCTGCTCTGGCAGGAGAGGGTCTGCAAGCTGGTTTTCCAGAGCCGTCTCTTCTGGCTGTGGCAGTGAGGGCACGGGCTTTCGGCTGCGGGGACTGCTGGCATGGACGAGCGGCTGGAGGGGCAGATTGAGAGGCCTTTGTACCTGCATAAGGCAAGGGACAATGCGTCTGCGCACCAAGGTCAGGGCCATCACCTTGTCCCACACGGATGACTGGAGAGGCCCTGTGGGGAGGACCGTGCAGCGACCCACACTCGGGTTCCCAGCACGGCACGCGCTTGGCTGCTACCTCGGCTGCAGTGTGGACACGAGGCTCGGTGTGAGTGCAGCACTGTGCACACAGCCTGTCCACAGGCCGCCTTGGGGAGGCTGGTGCCGAGGGCCCTGGCTGCACGCCAGCAGGCCTGTGTCCAACGCCAGTGCTGCTCCTCGACTCCCGTCACCCTAAGGGGCGGAACTGACCGGCGTCACCAAGCCCGGGTGTGGCACTGAGGGCCCAGGCAGGAGCTCCTGGGGCTCCACAGCTGCCTGTTCGTGGCAGCCTGAGACCAGCTGGCGGGGCAGTGGGCAGCCTGGCCCCACTGTCATGTGGGTGACCGCTCCCCTGTGAGGTGTGGTGACCCCAGGCAGGATGCCCACCTGAGGCCCCGAGCTCCCTCTCCCGGCCAGGGGACAGGGCAGGAGCACAGAGCAGTGCCCCAACGGTCCCAAGTCCAGGCCCCCCACCTTCCTGGCCCGTCACAGCAGAGGCAGAACCAGCCTGCCGACTCCAGGCACCAAGCACGGTCCCACCGTCCCCGCAGCCCAATGCTGCCGTGCCCGCAGCTGCCCTGACCTCTGGCTCGCCCTGCAGGAGGCCGTGCAGCGCCAGCTGCTCGTACACCTGGGCCCGGTAGCGCGCCATCTGCTGCTTCTTCTCCTTGGCGAGGTCGTAGTCCTCCTTCTCCACTGCACAGCGCTTTTCCACCTCGTAGCGCCCCAGGCGCTCGCCAACCTGCAGCACACAGACGATGTGACCAGGTGCCTGCCCACCCGGAGGGACCCCGAGCACAGCCACACTCCCTGCCAGGAAGCCGGGCCCCGCCAGGGCTGTGACAGCCCCTCCTCTCACGGCCACTGTGAGAGCTCCGGCCACACATCTTTATGGGGCTCATTTTCCTCAACTCCCCGTGGCTGGGGCCGGTGACCTGGGACCTGGGACCTCCGAGGATGTGGGAAGCCGCACCTTCTGCAGGTCGGCGATGGCTTGCTTCAGTTTCTTGGCGTGATCGTAGCGCTCCCTCTGCACAGCCTCCCGCTTCCTCTCGTCCAACCTGCGGATGATCTGCGCCACCTCGGGGTCTTGGTACATGTCGAAAGCCAGGTCATCAAGGGGAGAGATGTAGTCGGATCGCCTGTGGGGAGAGGACGGCCTCAGGAAGGGCTTCCACCTGGGACAGACTCAAAGAGCTCGGCGCTGAACTGTGGAGAAAACAATCCAGCTGCATTCACGGGCTTCCCCAAAGGGGGACGCAGAAGCTCAGAGAAGGCAGCGCGGCCAGCGGGCCTCAAGCGCCAACCCCAGTCAGGCTGCGCCACCAGGACACTGGCCTGCAGGGCAGGCTGGGGCAGGTAGGCTGCAGGCTGGGCCAGGACACCATGTGGCCAGGTGCCGAGCACGTGGCCATAAAGGAACAGAACAAGGGTGACCAGGCCTCACCCTAGGCATGTGTGTCCCTGACAGCACAGCAGTCAAGGTCTGTGACGGCTACAGCTAGCAGAGGGCTCCCTCTAGTGACTCAACGTTTCAGCGCACACCAGAAAAGGGGCCGCCAGCCTGCTAGATCCGGAGAAACCAACAGACAGCACGAAGCTCGATCCCCAGACGCCTGTGACAGCTGCCCAGAGTGCCAGGCGTGAGCTGTGACCTGGGGATCTTCGTATGTAAGTAACTTTCATGTTATCTGTCATGAAAAAACTAGTTGCTAAACCTGTGTAATAACGAACTCCAGGAATATAGCTTAGTGGCACAGCGTCTGACAGGCAAGCGTGAGGTCCAGAGTTCAATTTCCAGAAACAAAAAACAAACTTGAATGGGACTCCAGCACTCATCACCTAAAAAAATCCCGTCTTCTCTGTTTTCGGTGGTACATACTAAGGACTGAAACTAGGGCCTTGCACGTGCTAAGCAAAAGCTCTACCACACAGTCTCATGAAGTTGCCCAGGCTGGTCCTGAGTGTGCAGCCATCCTGCCTCAGCCTCCAGAGAGGCTGGGACACCACGTGAGCACCACCACACTCGGCCCCAAGCCTCCTGCTACCCTGTCCTCACTTCCTGAATTCAGGGCACTCCACTGACAGCCACGAGAGCTCTGGGCGCCAGCAGTTCACCTCAGCGGGGACCACACGGCGACACGCTGTCCGTGTCTCTCTCAGTCCCGCACACACCACACCCAGAGTCTATGCTCCTGTGCGTGGGTCCCAGGATGAACTCCAACCCCGCCAGTGGAGTCCTGTTTCCGGGGTGCTTGGCGTGCAACCAGCACCTCGCAACCTCACCGTGGCTCCCCCAACGCCGGGCAGGGCAGCCTGGCTTTGCCTTGGGGGGGCAGACGGGACAGCCGGCCACCCACCCCGTGCGCCCAGGGCTCCATGTCGCACAGGCAGGGCAGACCTGGTGGCACTGCGGGCCTCTGCAGCAGCAGAGCTGCAGGTCAGCCAGGGTACGCTGGTCACCGTTCCACACGACTCCAAGAGCCCCGCACCCACAGCCTCGCGGGGCGCCCTCCCAGGTGGATGTCTGCCCCTGCAGAGCAGGCCTGAGGGAAGTGGGCGCACCACGCGGCAGCCCCGGGGCTGGTGAGCAGCGCAGTGTCTGACGATGCTGGGGACCCGCGTCCCCCAGGCCCACAGCTCGCGTGTCCCGTGCTTCCTGCCTGGGGCCGCTGTGTGTGGGGGACAGCGAGGCGACACCGGAATGGGGGTCAGGCGCAAGCCCCAGTTACAGTGCAGACTTGGTGCCTTTTCTTTACTGGAAGGCCTCGTGATGCCCTCTCCCCAGACCACAGCACGTGGAGTGGGGCCCTCTGCTGTGACACACTGTGAACCAAATGTGCACACGTGGGGACAGCGAGGTGACGCGGAATGCAGCAGAGCTAAGGGTTCTCCTGTCTTTTTGAAGCAGGGTCCACTAAGCCTGCTGTGGCCTCAAACTCTCAGCGATCCTCCTGCCTCAGCCTCCCCCAAGCTGAGTACGTGCAACTGTGCCCAGCTTCCCCCCAACTCCTGACACAGCATTCTTACACTGCAAAAAGAGGCAGCAAAAGACACGACTGCTCAGTTGTTAACGGGAACCAGGACTGCGCAGGGAGACCGAGACTGTAACAGATGTGCTGTTCAAAGTTGCTAGATGCACGTGTAACTTTTTTTTGTGGTTGTGTCTTTTTGAGACAGGGTCTCGCTATGCAGTTCAGGCTGGCCTTGAGCTCACTGTGTAGCCCACGCTGGTCTTGAACTTGCAATGATCCTCCTGCCTCAGCCTCCAGAGTGCTGAGATTACAGGTGTGCACCACCACGCCTGTTTAATACCACCACGACCGAGGCCTTACACAGCCGACCTGGAACTCACCCATGCGTCCATGTGGCTCCAGACAGGTCTGGGGAGGGGCAGAGCACCGAGGGGCCCCGGGGCTGCCTGAGCATGGTGCTGGCCGACATGGCGGCCTCAGTCTCCAGTGTGGACTAAGCCAACCCCAGCACTGCAGGCTGCACCCAGGGCCACGGCCCAGTCCGCTGCACCTGCTGCGCGGCTCCTGCGTCGCAGAGGTTCGGGGTGGGGGTGGGGGTGGGGCGCTTACCCGGTGTAGGTTCCCTCCAGAGCGGGGTCCTCAGGGTTGTGCCCCAGATAATGGTCCATCAGCTTCTCCCTAGAGGTCTTGGGAAGCAAATGAACTGCTCAAAGTGCAGCAAACCAGGGCAACTCGAGAGCTCGGCTTCCCCATTCTGGGCTCTTGGAGGGACAGGTAAAACTGTGACAGCTGCCAGCCAGGCGTGGTCGCACTCGCCTGTGAGCCCAGCACTTGTGAGGATGAGGCAGGAGGATCACAAAGAGTTCAATGCAGCCTGAACTACATAGGAAGACCCTGTCTAGACCAAAAATAAAAAAAAAAAAAGCAATCAAACAAAAAAGCCTACAGCTGGTAAATTACCTAAAATTTTCATTAGTCTCATAAAGTTTTCACAATGATAGTTATTGGTTTTTTGTATTTTTTTTTTTCCGGCACCAGGGATTGAACTCACAGCCTCGCACCTACCAGACAGGCGCTTAAGCTGCTGAACCAAACTCCTGGCCCTGGTTTTTTTGAGGCAGGGTCGCACTATGTAGCTCAGGCCGACCTTGTGCTTGCGTTGTAGCCCAAGCCGGCCTCGAACGCACAACGCTCCACCTGCCTCAGCCTCCCAAGTCCTGGGATTAAAGGCGTGCGCCACCACGCCCGGCTGGTTTTTTGTATTTTTGAGACAGGGTCTTGCTATGCAGTCCAGGCTGACCTCGAATGCACAGCAGTCTTCCTGCTTCAGCCTCCCAAGTGCTGGGATTAGAGGAATGGGCCACCATACCCTGAAAAATGACACTTCTTGTTATGAAAGAATTCCCCCCATTAGGAATACATTTTCTTCTTTAGAAATTAAATTTCTCAAACTTACAATGTTACTTTCATCACTGAAATCTGCAGGGTCTCCAATGATATTTATTGCAACCAAAGCAACCTAAGAGAGAGTCAAATCAACAAAGAATCAAGCATAAAATGTCTGAGACGCCTCAAGTCCTTTACGACGTGCTCCCACTGCACTGTCACCCAATGGGATGAGCCACACTAACTGCATTAACTGCCAAGTATTATGCTGATACACAGAGCTGTTACCAGTTTGTCATGGGTGATACACTGTGTCAACCTGAGAGGTTTAAACGTTTAACTAAGAGACTCAGCAGGGAGCCAGGATCCTTACTTTGGAAATATCCTCAGTCTGTGCAAGAGGAGGGCACAGAGATTCTGTGAGAGAGACACCCGCCCTGGGGTTGGGGGTGGCCTGCTTACAATATAAGGCAGGAAAAGAGGCTCGCTCCTCCCGTTTGGCTCTTGTTGCTTTGCTGTCTTCTGCCATCTGGAAGTGCTGCCCCACTTTTTGCTCTGGCTGCTGCCATGAAGTGTTGTGTCTGTGCTACGCCACCCTGCCTTGGAGCCAGCTGAGTATGGACTGAAACCTCCACAAACACTAAGCTAAATAAACCTTTCCTTCCCTAATTTTGGGCCTTAGGTATTTTGCCTCAGCAAAGAGACAAAAGTGTCTTAGTAACTAAGACACAATTCTCACATACATTACATATTTTAATGCTGAACCATGGGGCTTTCTAACCATTTAAAGAAAGCAAAGAAGTAACTGCCCAAGAGCCCTAAACCAAGGCCTTGCGATGGGCCCTTCCACTCAGGTGAATACAGAAGTGATGCTGGGAAACCAGACAACGAAACAGAAGCCTCCATCACCCGGCTCAGGTGACCACAGCCGCTGAGCCTGGCCCTACAGCAGACCTCCGGCAGGCGGCGTGGACAGGAAGAGGCTAAAACTTGTGTGCTTCGAGTTCAAGCTTGCTTCACCCGAGGAGCTGGTGCCGGGGCACTGGGCTGCGGGCCGGCCTGCGCGAGCTCCGGTTCCCACCCGGGTGCAGCTCCCATATGCAGAGCGCTGCCACAGTCGCTCTGAGTTTTCTAGCAGCAGCATTAAAAACGTTAAAATGAAACAGGTGGAAGGGATTTCACCATCACATTAGGGCACCACCACCGGTAACATAAATGTTCTCACAGACTCTTATGTTCCTCTCAGTCCTCAGTCTCTGAAGTCCTGTGTCTTGGTGACACAGTGACACAGCCGTACGTATGGGACAGCCCAGTGTCAGGGAGCACCGGTCACGCAGGCACAAAACGCCCTTCTTACAAGGGCGTCTCAGCCGAGCACGGCGGTGCACACCTATAATCCCAGCACTCTGGGAGGCTGAAGTGGGGGGGTTGCAAGTTTGAGCCCAGACTGGGCAGCTCAATGATCTAGCAAGACCCCGTCTCAAAAACAAATAGATAAGTAACATGAAAAAAAAAGGAGGGCTGGGGCTGTAACTCAGCGCAGAGCCCAGACCCAGTTCCCAGCACTGGGAAACAGCCTGGAACACACACGCAGGCCAGGGAAGAGTGGGCGTGGCCACCGGCAGCCGTGCAACTCGCACCTGGTTATAGACGTTGTACTTGTTGACATGGTTTTGGTGAAAAATCAGCTTAAGGAACTGCCCGACTGCATCCACGTACACTGATTTCAGTTCCCGGGCTTTGCAACCTGTCTTTTCATTGTCGCAGAGGGAGACGTAGCTGCAAGGGAAAACGCAGCTGAGGAAGGCACGGAGTGAAGAGAAAGCTGCCCCTGCACTGACCGAACTCCAGGGTCCTAAATACGCGAAAGCCTCGCCCGGGGTGAGAAGCCCGGCCCAACCTCCTGACTGCAGTTAGCCAAGCTGGTCACCTGCGGAGGGGCTGGACGCAGGCCCAGCTGGACCCGCCCCCGCCCCTGCCGCAGAGGCACAGTAACACCGGGCAGGCCTCAGGGAGGGCTCTGGCCTGGGCCTAGTTAGGCTGCCAATGCCATCCTTACCCCAGTCTGCGGAAGCGCTCTGCTTGGTACGGCACAAAATACTCAGGCAAACTTTCACTGATGTAGAACTCGATTTTACTGGAAATCATGTACTGGTGAGCAAGAAGCTGGAGTTTTCTTACTCGGCATCGCTCCACCATCTGAAGAACAATCTCTTGTGGAAACTGGCAGAATCTGAAAGCAAAGACATCTGTTTTTCTGGGCAGGAGGACCAAGCTCCTGGAGGGAAGCCCGGGGACTGAGGGGGCCATGAGAAGTGAGCACTGGTCTCCGGCAGGGAGCTTAGTGGGAAAGTGACGTCACAGGGGACCCCAGCCCCTTTTCCCTCCTCTCCTGGGTGCTGTGGGGTGAGGACAGCCCCGGGTGACCAGGGAGCCAGCTCTGAATCACTGGGCCAGGAGAAACCTTTCTTCCTTTATGAAGATGTCATCGGGCGTTTGTCACAGGGACACGAAGTGGAACCAGAACTTGCTCCCAGGACGCTGGGTGCCAACATTTAAGGAGTGACTACCCTGTGGACTTGGTGCCCAGGAAGGTGCCTGGGCACCATCGCACCCTGCAGCTGCTGATTCTGCTCCTCAGGAAGCTCCACGGGACCTCGAGGTCGCCCCCCCCACAAGGTGCACCCTCTTCCCACACTGCTGCAGGATCGCTGGTGGGTGCCAAGCTGGTGGCGCATGCATGCACTCAGTGCCCACCCGCGGAAGGACCCAGGAAGGGAGGGAAGAGCGAGGGGCCATCTGAGTCTGTGGACGCCTCTCCCCACACAGAATGGTGAGAGGGGTGGCGTGAAGGAGTGCATGGGGAGACGGCACCAGGCTTGGGACTCGGCTCTGCTCTGTGATTTGGGGAGCATGAGGCCGATCTTTTCTAACGCCAACTCTCCGAAGCACCAAGGTTGCAGGAGACAGCGGGGCAGGAGGGCAGCGGGAAGCACGGTGACCCCTGGCCTCAGGCACAGCCCGGTGTGACGTAAGAGGCTCCTTTTATTTGCAGGCACCTGTGCTACCATTTACGGTGTGATCAGTCTAAACACAAGCCCAGCGTGCGTGGCGGCTGAGCAGGGCGCACAGGCCCTTTCCTTGGCTGCACTCTGGAAGTGCACTGCCGAGAGGGAAACAGTGACCCCTCACACACTGAACCAGCGTGCAAAAGCACATTAGCATCCTTTCCATAAACACAGCCCAAAGGGGCTCCCTGGCCGTGTCCACGAAACCCTCTGACCTGCACTCTGCTACCGAACCTGAGCAGTCAGTGTCCAGGACCCCGTGGAAGGGAGGTGCTGGTGACCCCGCCTGGAGGAGAGGCCTGAGAGGTGCCCTGGCCAGGCTGCTGCCCAGACAGGCACCTGTGTCGGACATCCTAAGGACGCACCAGCTGCAGCATCGGCGCCTCTGCCTGGAACTCACTATAGCTTTCAATTCATGGCAATCCTCCTGCCTCTGCTTGCTGAGTGCTGGGATTACAGGTGTGTACCACCATGCCTCCCACAGAGACATCTTAAAGTTTCAGAAAAATAATAAAAGGAACACTCACATAATGAATGTTTTTATAATCATGCAAATGCTCAAGAGAAATCGGAAAGAGACTTCTGGTTGAAGCCTGGCGTCACACAAAGCAGCTGAATGCAGAGCCCTTCCCCAGGAGGTGCCCAGCACAGGACTAACGGTAAACAAACTCGGTGTGCAAACTGCTGGCTTCGCGTGTGGGACCCAGCGCACGGTCGGGGTGAACGGGGTGAGTGTGGGCTCAGGTAAGGGAGGAGCAGAAAAATTTCTTTAAAACCACAAAAAGGAAAACACCATCACAGAACGTGGTGTATGACATGGGAACACAACCTGAAAAATCTACGGTTCCTGATGTCTGATTATAACAAAATGAGAGCTTGGTATGAAAGCCCAGGCTGGGACCCCAGGGTGGGACGCCCAGCCCGGTCCAGTCTTACCTCGGTGACCGCCACCCGCTGACTGTTGGTGCGTGGATCATTAGTTCCCGGGCACTGAAGCCATCTTCGTGTCCAGAAGAGCTGACCACTACGAAGCCGATCTTGTGGGGCATGCTGCACGTGTGGGCTGTTTCTGAGGGCAGAGAGTTTCTTTAAAGGAATTCACCACTATAATGCTGAAAATGGCAGTTCATGCCTCCTAACCTATGAGGTGATTCACAAAATATTCAGAATTTTCCACTCCTTTCTGTTAAACACTTTTTATAGACACTCTCAGTTCTGCTTAGAGTATCACTTATCTGGACTTCTGACAATATTTGTTCAAAGGTTTGACCTGTGTCGTGCATGAGCTGAACTGTGTTTCCCCAAGATACGTTCAAGTCCTTCCTTTGCTACCTGTGAATGTGAACTTATTCAAAAAAAGAGTCTCTGCAGGTATGACCTGGTTAAAACGAAGTTGTCGTAGGGTATGGTGGTGCACGCTTGTAATTACAGCACTCTGGGAGGCTGAGCCAGGAGGATTGCAAGTCTGAGGCCAGCCTGAGCAATAAACAGAACTAAACAACAGCTGGGGATGTGGCTCAGGGCAGTGTCTGCTTTGATTCCCGCCCCACCCCCCAATCATAAGGGTAGGCTCAATCCAATGTGATTGGTGTTAAGAAGGGGAAAGGGGGCTGGGGGTGTAGCTCAGTGGTACAGCACTTTGCCTAACGTGTACATAAGGCCTGGAGTTTGATACCGAGGACCACAACAAACAAAGACAAGCATGCACACGTAGAAGGAGTCGGGAGGATGAGGCAGGAGGATTGCTGCGAGTTTGAGGCCAGCCTGGGCTACAAAGTGAGTTCAAGGCCAGCCTGAACTGCATAGTGAGACCCATCTCAAAAAAAAAAAAAAAAAAAAAAAAGCGAGACAGACACTCAGGGTGAACACCGTGATGACAGAGGCAGGGACTGCAAGCCACGGGACGTCTGGGCTGGCCGGAGACCCCACGAGCCAGGACAGACAGGAAGACGGTGGCCTGACCCTTCAAGTTGGCATGGCCCTGCCATCCTGTTTCACATTCCCACTCCAGAACACATTTCTGTTGTGTCAGTTGCCCAGCTGGTGATACACTGTTATGGCAAAAAGCAGATATAAATGTAAAGCTTTTCTTCTCTGTCCAGAAACTAACACAGCCAGTTCCCTTAGTTACTTAGGGGAGAAGGCAACTTAATCACTGCACAATAACTACTATGTGAAAATGTACCACAGAGAAGGGGAACCACAGATACTATGTTAAGCGCAGAAGTGCAGCAGTCTGCACTCCTGACTGGTCAGAGGGTATTTAAACACCAGTTCGCTGAGCGAACTCATGACCTCACGCTTGCCAGGCAGGCGCTTTGCCCCTGAGCTACATTCCCAGCTCACTCATTTTCTTATGTCATGACTTTCAGTGACCTTGACCCTGGCACTGGCTCGGTGGCATCACTTGGAGGGTAGACATGGCGATGCCTGCCTTTGCTGCTTGGCATCCGGCTCTGCTCACTGGGAAGCCCACCTCGACAACCGTCCTTTGGGGACTCTGCCCTCTCCTCCCAGTCCTGGTGCAGGTGCACTGCCCTGGCAGCAAGCCCCACACGAGTGGTGCTAATGGGGCGCAGTTGGGTGCAAGCCCCTCGTGAGCCCTCAGGCTCACATTAACACGCTTGGTGCATGACTTTTCTGTCACTGAGAGCCCAAGGAAGTCCTTTCAATAATAAATGACTAGCTGGTTTTGCTAATGATTCCCAAAATGCATGAACAAAAGCTCTCAAAATAGAAGGATGACCATTATTAACGACCTGAAGTACATTTTTACACAAAGCTCCCTGCAGAAGATCACAGTATATCACTGGAAAACAGACCCAGAGAATAATGAAAGTCAGGACAGAAGCAAGGCTAAGTGTGGTTTAATCCAGCATCCGCCACCAGCCGAGGTGCATGCCGGGCCCCTGTCAGAACAGCACAAGCGGCAGCTTCTCCGCTGCCCTGTGGAGCCTTCCACTCCCATCACCCCGACTCTCTCCTGGCCACCCAAGCTGGAGGGCAGAGGCCGGCCCAGTCTTCACCTGGACACCCTCTCCGCTCTGCCCTGCGCTCCTGCGGAGAGAGGTTCCTCAGCGGCTCTAGCTGTCTCCATACCCGTCCTGACCCACTTCGCTTTCCAGCCCTTACGTCTTGTCCTGTATTCGAATGTCCTGCCCAGCGTACCTCCCTGAATTCTGCCCTGAATTCCTGACCCTTTGCTCAGAGCAGTGCCTGTGACTCCCTGTCCATCTCGACACCCTGAGGTGGCACTAGGATTTACAGAGAATCTTTAAGCCCTGGTACCAGGTGTTTGCACTGTATGGTGCTGCCCCAATGATTCCCAGCCTACTGGCACTGAAGAACCAGGCAAAAGGAGCGGGTGAGCACCGTGGTAGTGACCTATGACTCAGTGTGGGCGTCCGGAAAACAATGCTTTCAGACCCCCGCCCCAAGGCCCTCCACCTCGCACCCTGGGTCCCTGCTGTGTAAACACGCGACGCCTCGGGGAGCACAGCCAGAAGCACCACACTGAGTCCGGCACGGTGGTGCACACGTGTGGTCTCAGCTGCTTGGGGGGCGACTCAGCGAGACCCTGCTTAAAAATAAAAAGGCTGGGGGTGTAGCTCAGTGGTAGAGCATTTACTTAACTAACTCGAGCCGGTCTGGGCTCACCCTAGTGCGTGCGTGGTGGGGCTGAAACCACAATTATCTCCCGGCCGCGGCAGCGGCAGCTCTGCTTTGGGCTCGGTCGCCAGCTGGTCCGCACTACAGACGGGCGGGGTCCCAGCCGTCTGCACCCCGCGGCAGCCGCATGAACCCCGCCCCCACCCGCGTCCCGCTCCCGCTCCCGGGCTGCGGCTCCCTCGCCTGGACCGCAAACCGCACGGCGATACCCGCGAACGGTGCTCGGGGCCCTTCGTCAGGTCAGCCCGGGGCCTCGGGCCTCGGAGAACCTCGGACCCCGCAGCGGCGGCGCGCGCCGCTCTTTAACCTCCCGGCGCCAGCGCCTCCCGCACCCCGCCTCTGGAGGCCAGGACGGGCAGGACCACCGGTGCCACCCCGGGCCGGGCCGGCGGGTCGCGTGGGGGAGACCCCGGCCCACACCCCCCCTCGCCCCGCCTACCTGCTCGCACGCCCGGTCCCCAGGCCGCCGCGCCCTCGGGCGGAGCTCACAGGGCGCCTCGGTCGCCGACCCGGCCGGCAGCACCCGCAGGCCCCGCGGAGGTGGCAGCCGAGGCCCAGCCGCCCCCGCCCACCGCCGGGCCGCGGCCGCGCTCTCATGACAACCGGGCCGGCCGCCCCCCGCGCCTGCGTCGCCGCCCGCGCCTGCGCAGGAGCCAGGCCTCCGCCCCGGTTCGCGCACGCGCAGGAGGG
>RJWM01028332.1:0-25597 GCA_004363535.1 Dasyprocta punctata | reverse complement strand
CTCTTTGTCTCTTTCTAGAGTGTCTTTCAGTACTCTTTGTAGTGTTGGTTTGGTGGCCATAAATTTCTTCAGTTGTTCTTTGTCATGAAAGTATCTTATTTCTCCATCAATTTTTAAGGATAGTTTTGCAGGGTACATCAATCTGGGTTGAAAGTTGTTTTCTTTCAGGATTTGAAATACTTCACTCCAAGCTCTTCTTTACTTAAAGGTTTGTATTGAGAAGCCTGCCGTGATTCTGATAGACTTTCCTTCATAGGTGATCTATTTCTTTTCTCTGACAGCTTTTAGTATTTTGTTCTTGTGCTGTATTTCTGATACCCTTATTATTATATGTCTGGGTGAGGATTTATTTTGGTTGTGGTTAATTGGGGTTCTGTATGCCTCACTTACCTGTATTTCAGATTCTCTTCCCATGTTTGGAAAGTTTTTTGCTATTATTTCTGTGAATAGTCTTTGCAGGTCATTAGTATTGACCCCTGCTTTTTCATTTATGCCTATTAATCTTATGGTATTTCTCTTGGCATCATCTTGCAGCTGTTGAATTGTTGTTTCTTGGTTCCTTACTATTTTTAGGAGATCTTTTCTTTCATGGCCATGATCTCCCATGCTGTCTTCAAGATCTGAGATTCTATCTTTAGCTTCATTTAAGCAGTTTTTCAAACTTTCCATGAAGTTTTTCATTTCCTGCATTTCCCTTTGCATCTTTTTCATACATTTTGTTTGTGTCTTACATTGTTCATTCATGGTTTCAATCATTTTCTTAAGTTCTTCTATTTTTTTATCTTGCTCTTCTTTAGATACACACATTTCTTTAATAATGATTTGCATTTCATTTTTTAGCTGAGAGAATATTTCTGATTTGAATTTCTCTATAGCTTCATCAAGCTGTTTCTTTATTGCATTTTCTATCATTTCAGAAAGTCCATTTGTGTGACTCCCACTGTCTTCCATTTCAGTGTCTTTTGGGTTTGTTCTTTCTGGGCCAGGGGACTGAGACTGCCTCTTGGTCTTTCGTTGTGCCATTTTCTTCTAGAACCTATGTGGTTCTGTGTCTTGCAAGGCTGGCCGGGCATTCCCCTGAGGGTTGCGCTGATTCTTGGGTCACGCTGAATCTTGGGTCGTGCTGAATCACAGGACCTAGTAGAGCTGGGTCCTGCATGCAGCAAGAGAGGGCGGCCTCCCTGGCCATGTGGGTGGAGCCTCCGCCTTAACTGGGTAGGGTTCAAGGCCTCCTGGTCCCAGGGAGCTAGGCAGAGTGTACTTTGGAGTAATGCCACCCAGACCCTTGGTCTGTCTGCAAGTTCAGAGCAACAGCTGTCTGCAATGCTTTTCTGAAAGGAACAGAATATAATAAAAATTGCAATTTTATCCTGGTGTAATGAGACCACAAAAGAACCCTTAACTAAATTAGTATTAAATTAATAAAAAGTTGATTTTCTGCTATGTGCTAAATCAGTATCAAACATCAAGTGTGAATAAAAATTAGTGATGAATTTTGACCTTGAATACCTAACATATAATCTAGAATAAACACATTGAAAAACTTTTATTCTTCCACAATGTTAACCAAATTACATGAATAACCAACATTATTATATAACTTTTCTCTTATTTTAAAAATTACCTTGAGTTTGACTAGTACATACTCGCAGTACATAATGGTTCCATTCAATGTGGGAATGGATTTAGTACACATACATAACACATTTCATTTCTTTTTTTCCCTCTCCTCAACCCTCCTTTTATTTTTCCAATATCAGATTCATTTAATTCATAAGAAAGACCTTATAAAAATAATCACCATATATAAATAGATTAAAAAGCAGACTGATAGGCCAAAAACTTATAAATCATGTAAAACAATTGTACTAAGTCAAGGTATACTTTTAGATACATTGTCATAACTGGATTACAATACATTTTTCCCTTTCTCTTTCTCTGTTACCTGTTTGTTATTTCATCATCAGCAGATATGTATATATATATATATATATATATATATATGAACATTAAGAATGTTTAAATATACATGCTGATGGTGTTAAAGATAAGAAAAGACTAGCAAAATGCATACTAATTACTCCACTTGGCAACTTTTCAGATTCTGTATCAAATTAACTCATTCAAATTATCTTTATCTTATGTCAGGGAGAAATGTGAAAGATATTTTGTTGTTATGACTAAAAATGTACTTAAACAAATTAAATTATGAGATCATAGGTACAGTAGAGGAAAAAGTGTACCATCACCATTTGGGGCATATTAAGTTAAGTGTGACTTAGTGGAGAAACTCATCACTGAAGATATGTTTATTTTTAATTTATTTGCCTCATTTGAATTAACTTACATTTATTAAATGTTTTAATTTAATGTAGCTTCTTGAAATGTACACTTCAGTTTTACTTTGATAAACTTACTCAAGTTATTGACAGAAAAAATAAATTATTTGCTACTATCCAGGTTTCACAAGTAACCCATTTTGGTATTTCACAAAAGTGAAAAAGAATATATCAACAAGCTTTAGGAAAGTATTATCAATCTCATATCTTCATGAGCTATATTTTCCAGATCAGTCTTCAATGAAAGTGACAACAGTAAAGCTACTGTTTATCACATTGCAGAAAATATATCTTCCAGGGTAATTTTTAGGACAGTTTTGATTGCTAGTATGGGGTTGCAACTGATTCTAGATTTTGGCAGACGTAGTTTATTTTATCCAAGATGGAACAACAACTTCAAGTTCCTATATCATGTTTTGAAAAACCCTGTCTTGTGTTTTCCTTCCCATTACTGTAATGTGAAGCAGTTCAAGGAGTTCTTTACTTCCCAGAGGATACCTATCTCTGCATACGCAAACCGTTCTTTTATCATAGGGCTTTGTAAAAGGAAGGGGAAAATTCATTCAACAGATTGTTTTGACCTTTAAAAAGAATAATGTGTGTTGAAGTTCAATGTAACTCTGTAGAGGAAGTTGTCGTATGATTCATATTTTGCAAAACTGAAAAGCATTTTGCATTTATGGTAGTATGCTCTTGTCTATGCCAAAACATTGAAATCTAGTGGAATGCAGATTAGTGCTAATTCCTGCCAGCAAGGAAATTCAAGTCCAGACAGAATAAAATTATGCATTTACAGACAAATTCAGAAACCATATCTTGAACTCTGTATCATCACTGCTTTTTTGCACTTTGATATAAGTTCAACTGCTAGATTTAATATGGAACATTCCCTATCATTTTCAGGAAAAGGAGTCTCATGGTGATAAATCATTAAGGCAGCTTAATCTGCATAACTAGTGCCAACAGGGCTCCGTAGGTCATCTGGGCCTATATTCGTACATCTAGTTCTAAAAATATGGAAACTGAAAAGTGCATTAGGGCTTCCTCTGTGTGGTCATAAGTTAAAAGAAAAAGAATGCATAATAAGCATGAATATAACCCCTATTTTGTAGGAAATGGCTTTTTGTCATCAGTAACACTGTAGCATATATTGTATTGCGCTTAGTATAAGCACTTAAATTAACTAATTCAACCTTAATTACTAAGTGAGATAGTCTTATTGTTGCTCACTTATCTAAGGCTACTATATTATGCATGCTTTGTAAAATTTATAAAATTGAATGGGTAGTTTTAAAAATAGGTAAATAAAAGATTGCGAAAGCAACAAAATTATGTTGAATATTTAAAACTTAGAAGTTAGCGATTTTTTTCTCATTTTATACTTGAAAAGCTGCAGTGGAGAAAAATTGCCACATATGTAAGAAATAAACCACCAATTTGAATCTGAACCCCTGGAATTCTGGCTTTGTGCTTAACATGCATTGGGCAGAATGTATGTACTTCTACAGCGGGTGAAGAACTGCACATCACATAATTAAAGGTGAAGATGTAAACAACATTACACAAATGAGGTGAGTGAAGATAAATGGAGATGATAAAGCTCACTGTTTCAGGTTTGCAAGGAATTTCTTCCAGTATAGTACAATAATTATTGGCCTTATAAACTACTTTTCATGTGAGAAAAGTTTTTGCTATGATTTGTGAATAATGAGATTGCCATCCATCACTGTTCCTTTCCATCTGGATGGAGTTAATGTGTTAAAAGTGTTTCCTTCCTATGTAGTCACTCCACCACAGCCTTGTGTGTAGTGAGATGATACAAGGTAGAGAGATTCACTGTGCCTGCTACACATATTTTCACACTTCCTCAGCCTAAACTAGGAAGGAATTAATAATAAAATGAACACATCTGAAGCTCAAAGTAATACAGCAAAAACGCTGAAATTTTTAGCCTTTCATTTCTTCTTTGCTTTCCTCAGTGATATACAACTCTTCCCACATAATTTGAGGACAAATATAGTTACTTTGTACTACCCAGAAGTAACTAAATAATTATTTCTATATGCTTCTATACCTACAATTCAGCTTATTCAGAACTAGAAGTGGTAAAAAGAAATACAATTAATTATACTCATTTCTGGTACACCCCCACCTATAAAAATCAATGAAATCATTTTTTCTAGTGTGAGAACTGAGCCTGCAAAAGTATTCAGTTCTGTAAGTCACACATTTTAGAAGCAATACATGAGAAAATAATGGCTAGAGATGGAAGAAGTAGATACCATTATGAGCAAGATATAAGAGACTATTTCTGAGTATCAATTTAAAGGTTACTTCTTAGAATTTTGGCCCTAAAATTTTATATGCAACTGAACTTGAAAAATGTCACCACAAAAGTATGTGTTCACCTTAATAATCCATCTGTGCAGTGCCTTGAAGCCAACTGGACACAAGCCATGAGGGGCCTGTGAATGCCACTACATTAAAGAAAGAAAAGACCATTCTGATAGGATCTTTGTAAGGAGAATACATGGTGCAAGCTGGATATATTTCTCATAAAGAATCATTTTACACAGTATTATATGAACAAGCTAGAGGATATCAAATATATTCAGTTGGAAAATATTTTAACTGAATTTAAGCCTTCTGAAAAAAAAAGAACTTTTTTGTAATATAATAAACAAATATTTGGGCTTTGTCTCTGGTTCACAAAAGGGAGCTCCAAAAACTCTTGTAATATTTGGCACAGTAATGGTGACAGGATGGTCTTTTTGAAATAATGTATCTGATAGTTGTCCCTATAGCGACCTTCAGAATAGGGACTGCTCGCCAGAAAGCCCAAGCCTTGATTAGATGTCCATAACTTTCAATTTCATCAAGCTGATCTTCCGTGGGAGTGCGGACTGGCAATGGATTTAATCGATTGTACTTACATGATTAAAAACTCCAGGAAAGCCCTATACGATGTGGCTCAGATGGCTCTCAGGTTAATGACTGCAGCCAAGTCCCGGAGAGTGGCACATTCCAGCTCCTGTGCTCAGATCCAATGTGCCTCTTCATCTGGCTGCTTACTTTTAGCTTTTATAACACCCTTTATTTTATATAGCGTGTATAAGTAAAAATGTGTTCCCGAGATCCATGAGCCACTCTAGAAAATCCCTATCTCTGATGAGAAAGTCTTGGGAATCGCTGATTCACAGCCATGTAACACAGAATTGTATTTGAAGTAGGATGAGGGGCAGGTTTCATGAGGCTCAGCCCTTGATCTGTGAGGTCTATGCTAACTCTAGGTATTAGTGTTGTAATCTACCTGAGCCATTGAACAGACAGTTGGTAACTGGAGAATCAGACAACAGAATATGGATGTTAAAAAATACGACAGAGCTCTCAATAAAGGCAGAGGGAGATGAATGGTAAACAAGACAGCACTAGACTTAGTGGTGTTTTGGTGACCATGTGAGAAAAGGTTTGAAGTATCTTAGGTGCCACTGAAAAAGTCATCACCAAGAAGATGGTTCAGGAAGAATTTTCTTTCAGAGGTGGGGGAAAGAACTTTGACTTTATTTGGATTATCTCACTGGCGTGACCATAGTGACCTCCAGTCAAAGTAACCAAAGAAATTTCATATTATTACATGATGCTTAAGAATCCAAAATAAGATCAGCTTGTCTTCACCTCCAAAATATAATGCTCTAAAAAGCAAAATCTAAAATAGGAATATATTTATTTGTAACTCCAAACAAGATACTACTCAGGCCAACCCTGTGCTTTTATAACAGTCAAGACATGTTACATATTTCACCTCACTGGTAGGAGATTTTTGAGAATTATTCAGTAAACTGTGTTGCATCCAGAAGTCTGGTTTTTCTTGGGTAGGGATCACGTTGGTTATTTGAGAACAAAGTGATTATACATTTATGAGTCAGGATGAGGTAGGTTATGCCCCATACACATCACCTCACACACAAAGAAAAACAGTTCAGTGGCTTAAAATTACAGAAGTTAATTTTTACTCATGGTACACATAAAAACAGATCAACTAGCCACACTGTTACAGGTAGTCATCCTGATCCTGAGACTGAAGAAGAGGCAAATTAATACTGTCTCAGCAAAAGGAAAAGACTACTCTAGTAGTTACCCTCAGAAGCATTTAAATGCTCCAGACTAGCAACTTCTGCTACTGGCTAATTGACCAGTTTTGACAAAAAGTGCCACTGAGTTACAAAGGATTCATAAGTAGAATTCACCGTCTGTTCAGGGAAAGTTTATGGTTTGGGTAAAAGTTTGCTCTGAAATTTTGAGGTGTTCAGAGCTGGAGTTCTTGGAAGGTGACTGGTCCATGGGATGCTTTATTTATCAGTAGATTGATCGATTAATCAGTTCACAGTTGAAGTGCTGTTAGAATTCAGGAAGGTGGGTGACTTGGGGCATGACCTGAAAGAGTATGTTCTTGTCTCTCGTTCCTTCGTTCTCTCTGCTTCACGGCGGGCGTGGGCTGAGTAGCTAAACTCTGCCTTGCTTTTCCATTGTGCCATTTCTGCCTTAGAGTGACACCTATAGATGGAACTCTCTCAAGCTGTGAGTGAAAATATACATTTCCTTCTTTAAATGATAAATGTCGATTATTTAGTTCCAGTGAAACAAAGCAAGTAATACAGTCAGAGAATTCTAATTCTGTTAGCACCAAAGTCTTTGATTTTTTTTTTGTTTGTTTTTTTGCCTTGGCTCGTTCCAGACATTTCTCATCCACTATTATATAAACTATACAATTGGGTGGGTATTTAGGGTGAAAATGGAATGCTTCTTTTCTCAGTTACTGCGAGGTTCATGGATGAAACCCCGTAACAAAAGACAGATTAGCAAGAAGCAATTATATAAATTTATTTAACCCTAGTTTTACCTAACATGAAGTCTTCAGTAATGAAGTCACAAAGACATGATATAATCTGTACAGTTTTTGGTGAGGTTTGATGGAGAGTGCAGTCATGTAGAAATATGACTAGACAAAGGGTTGTGATTTAATTGTGATAAACAGGAAAACTCAGTAAAGCCTATTCATTCAGATTTTTTCTGGTGTCTCTGCATTTTCCACCCACTCTTTTGGGTACAGGAAGGAACCCTCTGAAATGAAATTCTTTAGGCAAAGATCAAACACTTATTTAAGGGCCTACATTAACTGAGAGAAAGCTAAGAGTAACTCTACCGGCTTCTGTCATTTTCTTTGTTTCCTTAGCTTTAAAGTATTCAGTGTGCTAAGATGTTATGTTTTGGAATAGCCTGTCCCGAATGGAATCAAGGCCATTCATAAGCAAGACCTACATCTCTTCTCCCATATGGTTGGCTCACAACATCACAATATACAGTATTGGGCAGTTACAATTCTTGTTATACTTACAGTAAATTTATATGTGATTCATATATAATATATAACATCATATATATAATAAGGTATAATTGCAGATATAATTTCTACCTCCTTTCATTATCTATTTGTCAGTGGTATAATTCATCTTGTTTTACCTAGTAGCATCCACTTCGTACACCAGAGATATTTCTTACTTTTTAGAGTCTGCAACAGGTGGTATAACTCCACCAATGCCCCTGAACACCAGAAATTGTATGTATTATTCACAGTTATCTTCTTTATTGGAACACAGATTTGTAGATGAGATTTCTCGATGTGTTCATGTATCTGCCACAAAGCCCAAATATAGAATGCACTTACAGATTCTGCATTAATGAATACATGATTAACAATAAATTATGAACTGATTAGCCCATTCATGTTGAAGATTGACAGTTTTTGAATTTTTGCATGTAATTCATATGTTATTCAGAATAATTCACAGAATAAAAATTTGAAGAGAAAACACTTCATTATATTCCATTCTTATGGGTATTAAAAAAATGGATCACTAGACATTTAAGAGTTAAAGCCAAGCACAAGGCTTTATTTCTCTCTCTATGTTCAGATTCTGAAATAGGATTTTCAATTAGTCTCAAAAATTGTTTTCAAGACAGTGAATACATAAAATTTCTGAATAAACAATGATCTTTATGACTACTTATTTTTAAATTAGTATAAAATAAATATTTAATTGTATTCAATATACAGTGGACAGACCTTAGTCCAAGTCTGGTTAGGCTGCTTTGATTAGAAAAAAGTAGAGTCACTTATAATAGCTTTCAAAGTAGTATGTGAAATAAGACATTACAATTAACTTGTTCTTGGGCTCGGGATTTAGCTCAGTGGCCTAAGCACCTGCTTGGCAGGCGCAAGGTTGTGAGTTCGGTCCCTGTCACAAAACAAACAAACAAACCAAAAAACCAATTTAACTGTTCTTAACTACTGTAACAATGTTAATTAGGCTTTTTTGTTAATTTTCGACAATCTTAGAAAATGATGGCTAGGTGGACAGTGGAATAATCCATTTTACAGTAAGAAGAACTATAAATAATTCTGGAATTTATCAAGGTTTGTTTGAAGCACTTGGAAAGGTTGGAAGGCCTTGTGTATGTGAAATGACTTCACAAAGGTTAGTTAAGAACCACACATTTGCTACTTAATTGTTTATTCCCTAGAGCTTTACAGATAGTCATTTCAACTGGCTAATAAACACTGCTTAGCCATCACTATTCATCTATTCACTCCAAATCGTGAGACTGCATACAAGGATATAGAAATAGTCTTTGTAATAAAATATTTAGGCCCTGTAAGACTTTAAATCTCAGATAATACACTCAGATTTTAATGTGACTTAAACATATTATTACAAATAAATCTACCGTATATTCAGTACATTGCAGAGCAATTTAAGATTTTAAGAAATAGACAAATCTCTAAAGGTAATACAAAACTTGCATGAAAATGGGAAAATGAGCAACAATAATGAAAAGCTTCTGTATTATACTTGATTTTCTCAATTCCCATCATTTTCCATTTTCCAGCTTTTGTGCTAAATAACATTTGTAGACTCTTGTGCTTTCTATTTAAAATCTCATTTCTTTATAATATATGTTCTTCTGTAGTCACTGAAAAATGGTATAAAATTCTTGCTTGTTTTAGAAAATAACAATGTATAAAGAGGAGGATATTTATTTTAAATTTTTCCTACAAAGATATGAAACCCTCAAAAAGTGTGACCCTAATAGAAATTCCTATAGAATCCTTTACATAACACAAGCACAATGCAAGTTTAAACATTACTTTATAAAGTCTCTTTTTTCTTCTTTGGTTACTAGACTTTAAAAGCAGAAATTGTTTGAAAACAAGGATTTATTTTACTTCAGTGTACAGACAATCAAGATGCACTGGCAGAGATTTTATCTCAAGCATTTAGCCCATTTCAAATCTAAACAATGCCAAGATGTCTTACATCAAATACATGAAATTTTATTGCAGCTCTTTAATCATAATGAGTATGATACAGTGATACATCTACCAGTGTTTTTTCCTGTCATAGTAAATTCCTATATCACCAGAATATTCTCATTTTTAGGTTACCTCCAGGTGACAGTTTACCTAGTTTTACTTTAGATTCTCTCCTCTACAACTGTCGAGGTTCTATGAGAGAAGACCACTGAATCAGCATTGAATTACAAAGTAAGATAGTTTAAAACTGGTGCAAAGTAGATAGTTAATGGTGTGCTATAAGTGAATGAAGATATCAATGAAATGCATTTGTGTTTGATTATTGATCATAAAAATCTTATCAAAAGTAATTTCAAACTAGAATAATAAATTTACTCATAAACACAAATAAATTATTTGAGTCAAGTAACTACAGCAAAATAAATGCATGTTTTAATTTTTAAACATGATTTCAGTTATAAAGAAATGATAGAAAGAAAAACATAAAAAATAAGACAGTCTAAAATAACATGAACTGGAGTCCAAAATTAGAATATAAATGAGAAAACCTTTGATTTTAAGTGTAAAAATGAAAAAACTTGTTACATATACATAATAGAAACTATAAGTAGGACGAATATTGAGGCCACTGCAAAATTTTATCACTGCAAACAGGCCCAATTTCACTATCTTATTTACAATAGATGGTTGAAAAAATGATTTGAAAAAGACATATGAAAAAATATACAAAGAAATCAGTTCAAAAGTACAAGTAATCTATTTTTGTTGATATTATAATCATTGATAAAATTCATTTAAAATATTGGAGTACAATGTGACTGATTTTATTTTAGATAATAGTCCAGTTCTCCTGAGTGTGTGGTGAGAAAAAAGTACTTCTGAAAATTAGATATTGTTAATATGGCACTTTAATACTGCACAGCAGTATTTATTCCTTCATCACTTTATTATTTCTTTTTAAGTAGTCCATTCTTAGGAAACAATTTTTTAAAGAATTGTTATTTTTTAAAGGAATTATTCTTTGAGAAAATTTTAAAGGATTTTAATGGAGATTTAAACTTCTGATCTTGGAAGTGAAATTTAGTAGATTTCAGCACTAATTTAACCAACAAACTTCTATGCTTATTGTTCTGAACAAAAAATATCTCTCTTAGATGACTGATTGCTGATTCAGAAGTACACATGGAAACAGCAAAGAGATATCACCACAAGCTGTGAGGCTGATCAAAATGTTAAACACTGACAACATCCAGTGGTGGCAAGGGTGTGGAGCAACAGGAACTCTTGTTCCATGGTGGCAGGATTACAAAATGGCACACCACTTTGGAAAACAGCTTGACATAAGATGACACATGACTGTGAGCATCTTTTCATATATTTGTCATCTACCCATTTTCTCTGGTAAATTGTTTGTTAAAGTCTTTGATCCACTTTTTAAAGCATATTATTGATTTGTAACTTATGCATAGACACATGGAAACGTAAAGTGCACATATATAGGATACTACGTGATATTTTGATTCATATGTACTTTGGATGGCATTTATTAAACAAATTTAGCTCCTCAGTGTTCCTGGTGATGTCATTCAAAATCCTTTTTTCTAACCTTTTGAAATGTATTGTCTATAGTGCTGTCTAAACCAACTGTGTCATAGGACAAAAAATTTTGACTCACTATCTAAATGCACTTTCATACCTATTGATCAGTCTTCTCCCATCCCTCCTAGTTGCTATTTTCCTCAGCTTCTGGAAACTATCATCTTATTCTTAGCTTGTATAATATAAACTTCAGAATCCACATATAAATGAGAACATGCAGCAAGTGTGCATTTATGTCTCTGGTTTATTTTACCTTATATAACTACATCTAGATTGATCCATGTTGTTGCAAATGACAGGATTTCATTTTATGGATAGTTATTCCATTGTATATATACTACATTTTCCTTATCTCTTCATCAGTTGATAGTCACTTAGGTTGCTTCAATTCTTGGTTACCGTGAATAATTCAATAAACATGGGAGCATAGCTATCTGCTTAGTATGCTAATTTCATTTCCTTTTTATGTAGATCCAGGAATGGGATTGCTAAATCAAAATTTTTAATTTTCTGAGGATTGTCCCATTATTTGCCATGACAGTTGTACATTCTAATTTACATTTTAATGAATAGTGAGCAAGCAATCTTTTTTCTCTAAATTCTCACCAGTGCCTATCTTTTGTTTTTGATTAAAACCATCCTTTCTGGAGTGAAGTGATATCTCATTGTGATTTTGATTTACTTTTTCCTGATGATTAGTGACGTTGAACACCTTTTTATATACTTGATGTCTTTTTATATCTTCCTTTGAGTGGGTCTGTTATCCATTTTTTAATTAGGTTATTTGTTTCTTTGCTGTTGAGCTTTTGAGTTCTTTACATATATATTCTAGATACTGAAACCTTGTCAGTTGTATAATTTAAAATTATTTTTCCTGATTCTGTAGGTCATCTCTCCACTCCAATGACTACTTATTGTATAGGAGGTTTTTGTTGTTGCTGTTTTATGTAATATTGTTTGTTTATTTCTTGTTTTCTGTCCTGTGTTTTTGGTGTCATGTCCAAAATATCACTGCTCATTTCTTTGTCCTGAGAATTTCTCCATGAGATTTTTCTAGTACTGTCCTACTTTCTGGTCTTAGTCTTCAATCTTTAATTCATTTTGAGTTGACCTTTGTAACTCATGAAAGAACCTCCACCTTTTAAATGAAGTTTTTTTTTTTTTGATTCCTGTATTTCATGAGCTTGCCCTATAGTTTAGATAAAACTTTGATCAGCTATGTCTTTTAGAAATTTAACATTTAAATATATTTTCTATGCATATAGTAAAATTCTACAATTTTCTCTGCCTTTATATATTCTTGCAATATTACTAAATGCATAGATGGTCCACTCAAATGTTATGCACATTTTAAAAATTTCCTCTGTCATTGAGTGTTCAATCCCCTAGCTCATACAAAAATAATTTACTAATAATTGGTTCTCCTTGTTTTTGTTCAAGAACAGTATTTCAATAAAATTTTTGAATTTTATAATTTAATTTTTCCTTTTTGCCAAATATTATGTTGGGAGAACTACCTTAAGATACCTAATAGTTTAGAGAAACCTCTTCTAAAAAAATATAGGCAAAATAAATAATGAGTGACTTAGATAAGTTTAAATGCATAAAACATTGCTATTATTTTTATTATGACAATTAGGAATTCACCTTATAAAGTGGAACAAATAGTTTACAATATGATACATATTTTAACTATTATAGTTCTGGTTCAGGTTTGATGCATAAACCATGTCAAATCATATACTTTAGAGATATGTACTTTTTTTAATGGTACCTTAATAGATTTATTAAGAAGTAAATCACCAATATATTGAACATATACAAATGTTGCATTAAAATTATAATTCAGTGAAACTGTATACAGATATTGAGAAAAACAAACCCTGCATATTTCATTTTTACTTACCTTAAACTCTCATTCTTTCAAGTATATGTCATAATAATAATGTATTCAAATTGGATTTTCACATTTGAAGAGTGATGCTCTGTTTTGTGCAGACTCTTTAAACATAGTTATAAATTAACCTTAAATCTAGAATGAAAGTGCATTGCAAAGGGAGAAAGTTCTAACATGGTACTGCATCATCACTGTATAGGTCATCATTAGAGCAACATAAAATTAGAGTCCTCAATAGTTTCAAGGTCACCTCTAAATCTCTACTTTTTGAAAATAATTTTAAAAGTTAAATATCAATTTATCATCTGTTTTGGATAAGGCCCTATGTCCCCCCAAAGCCTCATGTAATCATGGATGGGGCTGAGTCTGGTGCTCATGATTGGCTTGTTGTCTAGTGCTGGGATTGGTGATATGAGTGTTGTACCCACCCAGAGTGGAGCTGACTTACAGTGTAAAGGTGGGAGGAAGGTGTGTCTTGTCTCTCTCTCTTGCCAGTTTGCCTTGCAGTTGTGGTGGCCATGAATGGCAGCCCCACCATGCTACACTGCCTTGGATCCAACTAAGTATGGACTGAAACCTCCAAGAACTGTAAGAAATAAATCTTTCCTAATTTTGGGTGTCAGGTATTCTGTCTCAGCAATGAGAGAAAAGTAACCAATACAGAATTTGGTACCAGAGGAGTGGGGTTGTTGCTATGACTAAACCTGACCATATGGTTCAAGAGCCTTTGGAAATGGCTTGTGGGAAGATTTTGGAAGGGTTCAGAGATGTCGTTTGAAACAGTGGCACTGGAACAGCTTAGGCTGTTCATTATGGGAGATTGTGGTCAGAGCTCAGGAGACCAAAAGGCTGATAGAAAACCTGCTGGTAAAGACCAGGCTTGGGACATTTCTTCTGGGAAGAAGGACTGCACTGGTTGTTGTACTCCACATGATGTGTGTTATGGCTTGGCAGAAAGTTTGTCTGCATTTTGCTCATGCCCAGAGACTTTGCCTGAGACTTAGAATAAGGACAATAGACTGATTAATCTGGCAAAGGAAATTTCAAGACAGTCAAATGTTGAGACAGTGGCCTGGCTATTGTTGGGGGCTTTTAGCCAGATTTATGTTGTGAATCAAGAGAAAAGAGCCCAGCATGGTGATTTAAAATGTCATGAGTTTGACCAGAAAGCTGTGGACTATAAAGGTAGAGCTGAGACCTTGATTGCTGAGAAGGAAGAAAGAAATAAAAAAGATAGCCTGTGGCCATACCCTCCACCTTTTGCAGCCTCAAGCCTGCAAAAGTTTGCTGAGAGGAAAAAGTCACAGAGTGCCATGCTTCAGAGTAGCAACTGAGGCCACAGGAGATTCCAGAATGGTGGCAGCATAGAGAAGCTTTTCCTCACAATCAGGATCAGAGAGCTCAGTGATTCAGACAGTCAACCTCTACAGCCAAGAGAAGTGAAAGCCTGGCTACTGATCCAGTTGGCAGTGGATCTTGGAAACATCCATGCAGTGCTGGTTTTAAGTGCAAGGAAAATGTGCTAGCTCTAAGGCTAAGGAAGATTCCACCTCACCTTCAGAGGACAACATGTAAAGATGTAACGGTGAACCCAAGGGTGCAACAGAAAATCTAGAAGTTTGGAAAAGCCAGGAACATGGATAATCCAAGGAAAACTACAAAAACTGAGCAGAGTGGGCTTAAGAAAGAAGCTATGGAAGTTAAAACCCCTGGAAGTGTCATGGGGGTGGTATCACTCAAACCTTTGGAGTTTACAACCAGATTGCTTCAAATGCTGAGCATAGAACTCCAGGATGTAATGTTTGCCCTGCTGGATTCTGGACTTGCTTTGGTTCCAATGCTTTGTATTCCTCTGCTTGTAACTTTTGGAATCGTAATGTTTATCTTATGTCATTGCATTTTGGAAGTGCTTAACTTGTTTTTATTTGTACAGGGAGTTACAGTTAAGAATTTGTATAGATCTCTGAGGATATTTGGGGCTTGGACTTCTCAGCAATGCTGAAACTATTAGGAATTTTGCAACTCTTGGAAATGGACTAAATGTCTTTTGTATAAAGGATATATATGAGTCCTTGGGGGGCCAGGGTGGAATGTTGCGGGTAAGGTCCTGTGTCCACCCAAAGCCTCAGGTAATCATGGATGGGGCTGAGTCTAGCATTCATGATTGACTTGTTGTCTAGTGCTGTGATTGGCAATATGAGTGTTGCACCTGCCCAGGGGTGGAACCAACTTACAGTGTAGGGCGGGAGGCAAGCATGTCTTGTCTCTCTCTCTTGCTGGTTCACCTTGCTCTTGTGGCGGGCTTCCCTAATTTGGGGTGTCAGGTATTCTGTCTCAGCAATGAGTGAAAAGTAGCTAAGACATCATCCATAAAGTCTGTAATATCTTTAAAGTAAATTGTTTTTATTTTGGAAACATACAATTATTTTCTGATATCTTCTGTAAAAATATCTATATATGTTTATGTATGTGCATATATGCTTGTATACTTACATAAACATGTATATTATATTCATAGAATATATATATATATTCATGCACAGACAAAAATTATTTTAATATAGAAATTTTGTCTTGAAGAAGAAAAACATGTTTCTATCTCTTTGTCCCATTTTATATTTTCAATATTAGTAAACCACACAGCACAAAATCCATACTATTTCTGTACTCAAAGCTCAAAATAAAAAAAATGTATTTTCAGCACATCTTTTTGCATATCCATATACAGCAGTGGTCGAATATTAATTAATAATAAAATATTATTAATTAATTATTAAATAATGAATAAAAATTTATTATTGCAATTCAAATATAATACTAGCTATCAGAAAAAATCACATAAGAGAAAACAGTGGTGATTATTCATTTTGTGTTGTATTTTAGTCTGCTCAGGCATATGGCAATAGCATATGTTGGTAGCAATGCAATAGCTGTAATTTCTACAAGTTGAAATACTAAGAAAATTAGCTGAATCACACTAAGAATTGTTTCATGGCAAACAGAATTTCTGGCTCATGATGGCATGAAATTTATTTTGCCTCATTCTTCCTCATTGGTCTTTATTCCATAGTCTGAGGCGTAGAATGGCTAGTCATTGAATAGAATTAAAAAGTATAATGAACACTGCAGGGGCACTGCTTTAGTAAGGAAACTGTTGGTCATGGAAAGACTGCATTTAATCTTATGCATAATTAAGCACAGTACCCAGCCACTGCGCATTCCAGGCTTAGTCTTCATGTTTCACAATTTATTTAGAAGCTGCAGAATCAGTTACGGTAGTCAACCACCATATATAGATATAGATATATAGATATAGATATAGATATGGATAGATATGCATATAGATATCTACAGATAGATAGATATAGATAAATATAGTTTACATTCATCATGGATAATAAAATGCACCTTGAAACATTAGGGTGCAATATTTTACATAACCTAGGTTTTATTTGGGGAGGAGGCATAGGAAATCACAGAAGGTAGTTAAAATCTTCTTAGTGTTTTATGGTATAAAAATTCTGCATGTTCCAGAAAAAGAATGCTAATAAAATGCATAAAGTATTTATTTGAAAATACTTCAGTGTAACTTCTTGTATCGGGTGATATGCTATGTACACCCAAGTGCTCATATAATTTTGATGTGGCTGAGTTACTGGTTTGTTGTCTAGCGCTGGGATTGGCACACGCCCAGGGGTGGAGCTGAGATACAGTGCAAGGGAAGGTGGGTCTTCCGCTTCCGCCTCTCTCTCTCTCTCTCTCTCTCTCTCTCTCTCTCTCTCTGTCTCTTTCTCACTCTCTCTCTTTCTCTCTCTTTCTCTTGCCAGCGTGCCTTGCTGCTCGCGGCTGCCATGAAAGGCAGTCCTGCCCTGCCACGCTGCATTGGAGCCAACTTAAGTATGGACTGAAACTCCCAAGCAACTGTAAGAATAAACCTTTCCTTTCCTAATTTTGGGCATCAGGTATTTTGTCTAGGCAACGAGCGAAAAGTAACCAAGACACTTCTCATTCATTACTAAAGTGATTTGTATAATACTAAGATTGAAACCAAATTAGTTGATTAAATCAAATTATATTTATAAAACCCATTCATTCACTTTTGAAGAAATCTGAAGGACACATTTCATTTAAATGTATTTATCAAGTGCTGTACTTAGTTGGGAATGAAATTCATAGGTAACATAAGATCAAATTATTTTTCATGAAAGTTATATAATTTTCCTATTAAAACTGCCTCTAGAAATATTATACTTGATAATAAAATTGAAATGTTGTGGAAAGATCTCTAAATTAAATTTTTTTACCAAGTGTAAAAAAATACTGTCGAGAAGAAAATTTTAACATGGGCCTAAAGAAAATAAATTTCTTATATTCCCTAAACTGATGTCTTTTACATTTTAGCTCATCTTGAAAACTGATGCTAAACTATATCCTTCCGAACTTAATATTTTAATTATTAGACTTTGTGCAGCATCGCCTTAAGTTTTAAAAACCTATGATTAAACTCAGTGTCTTTTATATAACCCTCCAAAACCTCTCAAAAATATATTATTGCCATTAATTTTCACTCAGTCTCCATAATTTGTAACTAACTAATTTTTTACTCCTCACATTAGCCTAAAACTAAACTTAACTTCTAGCCTCTACACGCTATCCTGGCTGATCTCAGTGAATCATGTGGCTTAAAATTTGTAGGCTGATATATATATATATATATATATATATATATATATATATATTTAGACATTGCCACCGGTTTCTTTGTTGGCATTTCAAACCACATATATTATGGAACAAAGTGGTGTTGTACTTTCCCAAACCTATTCCTCATCTTGATTCTCTGTATCTTTAATTCAAAAATGTATCATCAGTCTTTTCTTATTTCACACTACTCAACTCTCCCATCTGCCGTTAGCCAAGTTCAATTTATACATATTACTAAATCCCTTATCTTTATCTCATAATTTTGTCACTAATGCCTCTTTTAAAATTTTTGAAATGGCCTGTTAACTTGTCTCTGAATTTGTATCTTCTCTCCAACATTTTACTTTCCAGATAGCTTTCAAAATAGACTTAAACTGTATGCCAGTGTCTGATCTTACAGTGATTAGAAAGTTCCTCTACTTTCCACCTAACTCAGAATAAGATATTAGACTTATGAAATCCCAGAGGATCCTATCTAGTAAGTCTTAGATTCCCTCATGCATTGTCTGTCCCACAGTCATTACTGCTGAATAGAAGTGACACCTGTTGCCACCTTCCAGGAAATTATTTTAATTATGTGAGGAACAGACAAGTGTATAACAATTTTTTTAACCAAGAGCATCAGATCCAAGATGTCAGCTCCCTGCATGGCTCCCAAGTAGCAGGGCTGCAAAGACACAAATTACTGAGACACTGGCTGGACATTTTACTCACAAGAAAGACAGAACAAGAACACTTTTAAAATGAGACTTTGTCACCCACAGCCAGTTGATCTCACACACAAACTTATTATGTTCAAGTAAAGAATTCTTTTCTTTATCAACAGAAACAGATTAAACAGTATAATTGGGCAGGTGCTACATAACACACTTGTTAAAGCAAAACAAAGCAGAAATTGATTTGAAAATAGAAAAAGATATTCTCAAAAAAAAAGCTGTAAGGGCTTTTCATTGCTCTGTGAAGAAAGAGTATCTCTAGGTCAGAGGTGCACTAATGCAACTGTGCAAGGGTCTGCAGGCTGAGTATGACATTCACTGATTTCTAAAATAACAAATGAAGAATATCAAACCTGGTAGGACCACCTGCTGCTCCCATATTAGGAGGAAG
This sequence comes from Dasyprocta punctata, assembly GCA_004363535.1. Taxonomy (NCBI): domain Eukaryota; kingdom Metazoa; phylum Chordata; class Mammalia; order Rodentia; family Dasyproctidae; genus Dasyprocta; species Dasyprocta punctata. Next base: position 6,579 of record RJWM01028332.1, on the reverse strand, counting down.
ACATGTATTGGTCAGGGCCCCTGGAAAACACTCATAGGGGTTTACTCACTGACCCCCCTGTCATTTTGAGAAAGCATTTTCTCAATTATGAGGAAAGGCAGATCCAGGAAGATGATAAGGGCTCACTGGAGGGTAGTTCTTAACCAGGAACTCCACAGTCTGAGATTAAGCCAATTTTTTCATCTTTTAAAAAAATTTATTTATTAGTACATGTTTGCAATATATGTAGTTTGCAATATTCTTGGGGAGTGGGTATATGTACATAATACAGCTCAATTCTGGTATAAATATCCTTTCCTTCTTTTCTTCCCTCCTTCCTTTCTTCCTTCCTTCTTTCCTTCCTTTCTCCTTCCTCCAAATCCCCTTTCTCCATTTTCATTCTTGTTGAGCTAATAATATTATCTGAAGTATATGATATATGTTTACATTAATTTAGGTTATTATTTCCCTTCAAATGGTATATCTTTAAAGCATTTATTTCTTCTTCCACTCCCTCTCTCCTCTCACCTGCATTCTCTTGGATCCCTCCTATTTCCAAGAGATCTATCTCATGAAAATTCCAATAATGCATGAGGGATGTACAGTTCTTGATCATCCAGTTTGCACATAAATCTTCTCCAGCTCAGTTTCTACCTTCAGAACTAAACACATATGGTAGAGAATGGCTTTAGCAAAAGCACAGAAACCACTCTGTTCTGTGATCAGACAATAAAGGACATTTAGCTGCCATCATAACTTTGACTTGTGAGTTCAAGGTACCTTATTCATCTTGGGTGGTCAATGAAATATTACTGTATATTTCTGCCATTGTTAAAGATGAGTTGCACAATATTTTTCCTATAGCTTTTATGCCTATGTCTAGAATGTAAAATACATTCTCTAAGACATGAAACTAATGTTGTGAAGAGCAGAATTAAACTAACTATAGGTTCATCCTTCTAGGAAGATAGGTCCTTAAGTGGAGGATTAGTAGAAGGGCTTCCCCTTCCCTCCATTCTCTTCATGAATTTTGGGCCATGAAATTCAAAGGCAATACGATTACTTTCACAAGGGTAGATATTTTGTTGAGGTCTACAGAAAATTACAAGCCCTTAAAGGATGCAGGTGACACCTGTCAGGGATTTATTATAATACTAGATAGTCCAGTGTTATGGATTAAAAACTGGTGGTCAACTTAGCAACAGCTGAATTAATTCAGCTGGTGTTGAGTAAGGATGGCCCACCTGAAGAAAGTTACCAGCATAAATAGAGATATGGAGAAGAAGAGCGGGGATTTGTGGGTTCTTTCAAGAGTTGCTGTTCGAGCCACTGGTTCTCCTGGAGGTGCGTGTCATGCTGGCTTCCTCAATATGGATTCGGCCATTATCATTGGAGGAGCTCGGGACCTCATCAATGAGAGTGGCTGTGGTTCACGTTGCGGGAGCTCTACTCCTCACATTGTGCATCGCTTCCTGGCTCCGGAGGGGAAGCTGTGTGCTGGAGAAGCTTGTCACACTGGGCTTCCTGACCTGTGCTCAACTGTTCTCCATCATCGGAGGAGCTCTGGACCTCATTGCCGCTGAGGATGGCTGTGGTGCTCTTCAGGGCAGTCCTGCTTCTTTTGTGCATGACTTCTCGGCTCCCATGTAGAACCCTCAAGCCACTGCACAGCTCCTTCACCCTGCTGATGTAGACTTTCTAGTCCCACCACTGACATTTTGCCTTCCCGGGTTGAGAGAGGAATTACATGAGGTTCTACACAGTGCTCATTTTGGTATGGCATCCCTTCTTGTCATATCATAAGTAATATTAAAGACAGGAACTTGAAAGGTTTCTGCATCTGGAATTGTATCATGGGAGTTATACAATATTTTGAACCAGTGATATCTTATAGAAGGTCTGAGTACAGGTGTTCTCCTAAGGCAATAAATCAGATGAGAGGGACTTCATTCTGGGGTAAGAAATCCAGCATTATTTGACCTCTAGTCCTTTCATCATGGTTATGCTGATTTTTGCCCATGTGTTTTTGTGCCAGTCAAGGTAGAGACTTCCATAGGCATAGAAAGGCAATGGTAGTCCTGGGCATAACCAAGGGAAACACGGTGGCTCAGTATTGTGCCACCCATCTTTTTTTCCCTATGGACATAACATATTAAGATGTCCAAGAGAGCACTGTTCACAGGTTTGAATAGGAAGGGCCTACTGGTGATACCACTGTGGCTTAGACCACAAGCCAACTCAGGGGATGAACCCAGTGAACATATGTGGGAGTTAAAGTTTACTATACTGAGAATGGAATTTTCTAAGTTCAGCACTTTTTTTTTTAAACATAGGTATAGTTTTACATTTTTCCTTTGCAGAAATATAGTACTTAATCTCAAAATGGCTTTCATTGGAGGAGATAACATCTAGTAAACTGGGTTTTTTGATGGCTTTATGTATTTGCTGCTCTTGCTGCCCATTTAGTCATTCTGTCACCCTCTTTTCTCAGTAACTATGAATAGACTGTGTTGGTTTATATAGCTTGTGTAATGAATGAGGTACTTTATTGAATTGAAATCCCACTAGATACTAAATAAATGACAGACATATTTTAAAAGGCACATTTTCTATGTGAATCATTACGGTCTTTATGACAAAAACAATGCCTAGTACTATTGGCTTCAATGATGGCCCCTTGGTATTTAATCTCATAATCAACCTCCAGACTCCAGGAGTCTGAACAGACTGACTGGTCAATTGCAACACAGTGACGTGTAACACTTTGGTGTGCAGCAAGTGCTGTATCAATAGGACCGCATCCTTTTCTCTGCTTAGTATATCGCTGATACTATTTTTGTTGAATGATCCTTTAGAGCTTCAGTAATTTATGTGTGCCACTCTGTGTGACTTGAATCCTGCATGGTATAATATGGGATAACAATTAGGAAGCAGGTAGAGAAGGAAGGAACATAAACCCCCAGGCTGCAGTGATGATTTTTGCCTCAAGTAGTCAAAATATCAAGATCTATAATGTATGCAGTAGTGAGACCCAAAGTGCTCAGAAGGCCCCATCATAAGCACATGTGAAACTGTATGTGAGCCGTATCAGTCAAGGATCATCATATGTGACTTCTTAAAGCCATCAGTTTAGTTCCCTACTTTCAGGATAGGATTGTTCACAAGTGTTTTATCGGCCCATAAAAGGTTGAATTCTCTGTTTTTCTTTTACTTTTAAAGGAACATCAGGCCACTAAGCTCCAGTTGGAATTCAGAACACTTAGTCTTTTACTTTATTGGTCTTTTTCAAGGGAATAAGGTCAAGGAACATACAAGGGGATCTTCTACTGACTTATGATGCTAAAATTTGGACTCACACACTTCATGGACTTAAGTGGGGCATAGAAAAGCCTTGTCAACTAATGTGTGCCTAGTTCTTGAAATGTATTTGAGGCCTCAGAAGACTGCTATGTGAGATTCTAAGTCTTGCCATTATTATGACCTCTCTTTATTATTTCTGTTTTCATGAGGGCCTTGAACTTTAAATTTAGAGGGCTATCTCCTCTGTTCCATAGCACTGGCAAAAGCTTTCTGTAGAAGTTTTCCTTAACTTTAATTTTTTCATTAATTTTAATTTTGATTTTTTAAAATGAAAATCAGATTATTCTGCTTTTTATTTATTTCCACTGTCACCTGTTGGACTTTTCTTTTGGTCTTTTAATATAGTTTCCAATTGCTGAGTATCCATTCATCCAGGTTGAGTTGCCAGAAATCACTATTTTACTGTATCACTTTCATCTCAAAGTGAGACATTTCAGTGGAGTTTCTCCATCAGTTTCCACATGAGCATTCTACCACACAAGCACTGGGTAATGGAATCTTCCAGTGGAGAGTCCTATCATGCACTGTAAATGCCTGCAGTGTGATCCAGGACAGGATTGTGCTGTTCACTACTTCAGGTTCAGGAAGATAGACTCCAGTATCTAGAGTGTTTATCCTAACATATCTTTCTGAACACTTTCCATAGAGACTTATTCTTAAGACCTTCCCCAGTACTGAGGGATATTGCTGTCATGCTTTCCTCAACCCACACCCGGGGTAGTAGAAATTTGTCTCAGTCTCTGCGTTGTTAATTTTGTTTGATGCTCAAAAAATACACTGCTAAATAAGATGAATGGGTAGTTTTCTTAAATTATGTCAGTTTGCCTGACACATTTTGGTTTGCAATGACCCCTCAGCAAACAGGTTTATTAACCAGTCCTCATGGGATTCTGTAATTTGTCTACACCTGTTCTTCAAATTCTGTGTTTTGTTTTAACAAATATTCTTTACCAGAAGATTTTGGCAATAATCCCTTCTTGTTGTATGGGGGATGATTAAAAATATGCCTATTTCTGATGATTTCAAATACAGGTAGTTAGGTGAATATCATGTGCTAAAATCTGGAACCCTGGAACAGTCCCTTACAAGGAGAATGTACTCCTTTTTGAGAAGTGAGACTCATCTGAAGAGCTAAATTAAGTGTTAGCTGTCAGGTTCTAATAAGTAGCATGTGACATAAGTGATTCTCAAAGTATAGCTGAGATACTTTTAGAATAAGGAAAGTAGATCTCCCCTATTTTGGAAACCAGCATAGTGTCCATGAAACACAGGCTTAAATTATACATAGAAAAAAAAAAGAACCCAAATCACATAAACCTAAAACAAAAAAAAATCATTTCCCTTGAAACATTATACTTATATTAAAACAAATTAAAATTTCCACATTATTTTTATATTTAGCGTTTGTAAAATTGTTTCTTTCCACATGATAAATGAAGTAGAGATAGAAAGTTCATAACAAGTAAAGCTTTTTACTTATTATGGTCACAATCCTTCTAACTGCAATGAATGAATAATTGAATGAACTTTGGACCTTATGAATTCTCATTTTGCTTTCCAATTTGCTAGGTAACTCTTCCAGGTTTGTGGCCTCCAAAGTTTTGAAGGGCTCACCCCTTTGTCATCATTCAGAGTACTGGTCAACCAATAAATGCAAAAAGCCAAGACCAGGCACTGCTTCCTGCTATTTTTGCATCTCTATCTATCATGAAGTTGCTCATTAGGCAACACTTTTTAGTATAATTGCCCAGCTAGCTAAAAAGTTATAGCACTTTATAACTAATTTCAAATCCATCTTTGGATTTGATGGAAATCCAAATATTTACTGAGATCTTTGCATTCAGATAATACTACATTAAAATTCTGAGGTACAAATGTAGAGAATGCTTCCCCCTGATCATTGAGAAACTAATAATCTAAAGTCATATGCATTCAATTAAAATTATTAGAAGTCAACATAATTAATATCTTAGAATTCGTAGGCATGTAATGTACAGTATAGAATAACAAATCTTTTTTGTGGTTCTGCGAAACAAATAGAAGTTAAACACTAATATGCATTGGGCATAAGAGAAGAAATGTCAATGCAAGTAAAAAACAAAATATTTGTAGAATATAGAGTTGTCAAAGAGTTTGATATTGAAGGAAATTCTAAAATATCACTTTGATCTAAGCATAAACAACCTAACAGGGGCAGAGGAAAGATGTAAAGAAAGATACTGAGAATGGGAAAGCTTAAACTACAAATTAGAAAGGTAAGGTAGAGAAAGAAGTCTAATAATTATGAACCTCAAAATAAGGAAGAAATGTTTTACAAAAGCTTTTCAGGAAAGCAAAATTCATTGATCTTAAATGGATGGGAGCATCAAGATTTTGCCTTATCAGTTGTTGTTATGTGTAAATAAGACATACACTGGTTTAAAAAAATGCCCCTGTTAATACCTGAGAATAAAGCCGACACACGGATAACATCAAACATGGGAATTTGAAAATGCTTCAAATAAAGCTGGATTCTTGCATGAGCTCATTAAAAATACCTAACAATATAGGAGAATAAAATTCTTTGTTTTTTAAGTTAGTGATGCATCATATAGACTCGAAATCATTTGAAGTTCTGGTTTAAATATAAGATGCAGCAAAGTCAAAAAATTAATACAAATTATATAAAATAAGACAAGTTTACTTTAAAATTGAAAATAAATATTTGAAACTCTGAAACACATCCGTTATATAGGAACATATCAAATTATTAAAAATCACATAGTAAGATAAAATGATCCATGATTCTCTTATTGAAAACAAAGTAACATTTAAATGTACAAAGGTATAAATGTTTTAAAGACTCCAAATTGCAAAGTAAATGGATAAGAATGACTGCTAAAATAAGGAGAAAGGATGAATATTATTAATTTCTTTAAAAAATGATCTAACACATTTGTAAAGTATATGTACAGCTAAAATATTTTAAAGAGAAAATATAATCAGGCATATTGGTGAGTTGCAGTAGTAAGTTAGGACTTGATAACAGGGGTTGAGACTATGGGATTTACATTGGATCCTATATAGAGAAAAAATGAAATGCCTTATTTTATTACATATTGTATACTATAGTATTATATATTAGAGTATTAAATACCCCAACATAGATTAGGTTAAAACATCAAAACAGTGAGAGATAAAATAGTCACAGGCAAACTTAGAAATGACTAATATTAAAAGAAAGTGGTCTCAGTGTAGCAA